>JAPZDY010000014.1:12387180-12398814 GCA_029783645.1 Ctenochaetus hawaiiensis | reverse complement strand
TACCCCCCCCCCCCCCCCCCAGCACATTCATCTACACTCAGAATCCCATCATTCACTGTCCTTTAGATCGGTTATAACGGGCTTTGAAGACACACCCAGTACTTACTTCTCCTGCCTCTCACCTGGGATGCGACACTGCCATCTGGTGGTGACTTGTAGGAACAGGCGACACATCTCAACTGAATTTGTGACCGAGGTGCCGGCGGCAAACAGGACTGGAGTCAGACAAAATTACAAATGATCCTCTACATAGTCATTCGTTATTATCATTAAAGTAAGATGTTAGATAATGAAACTAACCTTGCTAAGAAGCTTCAAGCTGAGAGATTAAAGCAGAGAATCCTGGTAAATCAACATCAATTTAAACAGTAAAATATCACCTCTGTTAGCCGATACTTGGGGCAACAGATATATTGTAATATGGTATCTGAAACACTTTTACTCTTGAAGTAACACAGAATAAAAAAACTAATGTGTTCAGGTTTTTTAAGCTGATTGTTTAAGATAGGGTGGGGAAAGCATATCAACATAAAGTATTCATGAAATATTTTTCCTCTTTTGGGAAAAGGTCCCCACCAAGTCTGGTCTGGTCTTTTATTAAGCACCTAAATCAGTTCACTTTCAAGTAAGAAAACAGCCATATTTTAAAAGTCACACATGTGTAGTCTGCAGAAACAGCAGGTCCAAAGCTAAATAAAGCAACAAAACAGACATTAACATGATTGACTCATTTGAAAAACATTACAATGTTTATGATTATGTCAAAATCAGAGTGAAAGCACAATATCAGGTGTATGAAAAGTGAAATAAAAAGATGCCCATCTATTTCATTTTAAATCAAAATCAATTAAATTTCAATATGAATAGAGGAAAATGGAGTGAAAGCAGAGATAAATTTGACCAGATCATTCTTTACATTTCGTCATTTCAGAGGTTTGCTTTGCCTCCTCTTACAGGAGAGAATAATTTCAGAGTTCTTGCAGATGCATTAACAAATCGCTATTTTTATTCATGCAGACTCCACTCTGCCACAGCAGATCAGTGGAGGGCTCTCTGCTAAAACTTTAATTAAAATGTTTCATTCTCAGGCAAAAATAATATGCCTAAGGGTCAAACAACATGCTAATGACTACTCAATGCTGCTGTAGTTATTTGGCAAATCTGTTTTGAACATCTTGTATCTATGGAGGCATGGACAAAAAGAGGTGTTCATCGATGAGTTCCAGCAAGAGAGTCAGAGGCAGCCAATCAGAACGTTTGCTATTAAAAATGCTTAGCATGCTGCCTTTTGGTTCTTCACACTAGTCAATTTGGCATTTTTTTCAGGAAACACTGCATGTATACAAAATCTTTCCAATCTCACCATCAACACTCAACAGAAAAGAAGGGGGAAGAAGATTAGATGCAACTATTTTTCTGCATTTAGTCCCCTCTGAAAAAAGCACCTGTTTGGACACGAACAGTTCTTTACGCATCAATGCATTAATTGCTCACAGGCTTACCTCTACTTAGCCTGGTTGGACAATATAAGGCAGCAAAAGCCGGGCACAACAGCATGGAGCTGATATGATAATATGATCACTAGCTTCCAATACCTTTGGACTATCAACTGACTCAGTGGTTAGGACAAAGTGATGAAGTCAGATCCTGAGAAAAGTCAAATAAGAAGAGATTCCTGGGAGTCTTCAGGATGAAAAGTGAATGATTCAGACTAAGTCTTGTTCAGACTGCGGTGGGTCAGGATCTGGTCTAGAAGGTTTGGTCTTTATGGATGGAAGGAAGCTTCAGAAAACAAAAAGTTCAGCTGGTTGTTGGTCATTTCAGTCTCAGTCTGGTAACAACTCTATAGACAGCAAAGCCCAGAACTGCAAACACGGCTGAGCCCAATGCCACCCTCAGCCAGAATGATGTGTTGCTCATGTAGGAACCGTTCATGTGTCTGAAGACATAGAAGAAAGATATTATTAAGGATCAGTCATACAAAGCAACTCACAGCTAATGCTAACAGCAAAAAAACATCTAGTGTCTCTAACATCTCCTTGCATTTTTTTAACCACTCTGTTTTAAACAACACTCTCCTCTGAGCTATCTTTAGACTGTATTTTCAAAGTTTTCAGTAATGTCTGATTTGACTTAAAAGAAGTAGGTTGTCTAACTGGAACATACGGGTACATGGCTGCCCAGGCAAGCCTGGTGTAGATGTTCTTGCTGGTTGAATCGAGAAGCAGGCTGGAGAAGAGCATTGGTGGAGGCAATCGGTGTTTGTAACAGAACTCGGCTGGAGTCATCCCATGGAACTGCTTGACCCCAGGAAGGTCCACCTTGGAGGCCACCAGCACACATGGGATGTTACTCTCCATGTAGTGTTGCTAAATAAAAAAGAAATGGTATTAAGGGTGAAAAGAAATTAGGTGAGAGAGACAGAGTCCACACAATATTCCTTCTAGGAATGTTTTTGTAATTCATTTAAGAAAGTTTGGCATGCAAACAATCCTGATCATGACTTTCCAAGATTATTCTGGAATTTGGGAAAGAGCACTGCTCTTTAAAAAAAAAAAAAACACCCACACAAGTCTCTCGTTCAGTTTTGTCTTCATGAGGAGCCAAAGTCACCTATTGGCTTAGTGTTGGATCTTTTTTATGGGATAGACTTACTGTTAACTGATGTTTACTAACTACCGTGTAATTCTGAACCACACCAGGAGTCGGAGCTGACCTCTTCTGTTAGTAATGTTTACAGACGGAATGTTGTTTCACTGTAATACACATCAATATAATAATAATGTTGCTGCAAGCTGATTTCTGTGTAACTTGTTTGCCTGTTCCAAAGTGCTGGGTTAGGTTATATCCCACATGTTAGAGCCTCTTCCTTTTATAGAGCACGTTAACTGTACGATTTATAAAAAAATTTAAAAAATAATGAAAAAAAAAGGTTCATGCAACCAGTTTCCACCATGATGTTACTGCACATTCAGAATAGAAAAAAAATTACAAGGCAAAACAAAACAAAACAAAAAAAACACACACACTCGCGTACAAAACAGCATGATCAGTCTTCCTTCCGTCATTAGATTGATTGATATAACATTTTCAATTTCCAACTCTCCAGAATTTGCCATTGTAATTACAAAAGCAAGTGGTAGAAACTGCTAAAAGCACTAAAATGAGCTGTGGTGCTGCATTATTAACTAGGCTAAATGGGCAAAGCACAAGAAGGGCACAAAGTAAAAATCACAATATATAAACTTTGCTTTGACTAACCTTGTATATGCTGGCACAGTAATCAAAGGAATGTGGGTCACTGGCGTCATACATGAGACAAGCAACATCGCAGGAGGCGTCTGATGCCTTCAGGAACTCCACCTCCACATCCACCTCATTTAGCTGCACAGGGAGGAGAAGAGGGGAGGTGCTCAGGCTTTTGTAAGGGTCAGAGGTTGAGGATCAGCATAAATATCAGGATTGGAGCTACTTACGATAAGGTACTTCTCCTGGTTGCCCACTTGGACAGTGTTTATGGCGTAGGGGGAGAAGGCACTGCTGGAATTTCCTTTGTTCTGTAGAAATAAAAAAAAAAAACAAAAAACAGGAAAACAGTCACTACTCAATGTTACCAATTTAGATGATGCAGACTGTTACAGCTTTATCACAGTTAGATACGATGTTTAATATTTTCAGCTTTGCTGTA
This sequence comes from Ctenochaetus hawaiiensis, assembly GCA_029783645.1. Taxonomy (NCBI): domain Eukaryota; kingdom Metazoa; phylum Chordata; class Actinopteri; order Acanthuriformes; family Acanthuridae; genus Ctenochaetus; species Ctenochaetus hawaiiensis. The sequence goes on along the minus strand of JAPZDY010000014.1, from coordinate 12,395,126 downwards.
GCAGATCTTGCCATACCACAACGTTGTGGGACAGGAAGGCCTGGAGAAAGGCTGTCTTGCCCGTCCCCCGCGGTCCGATCACTTTGCAGAGAAACACTGACCGCTGTGTCTGGCACTTCTCCAGGTCCACCTCTTTCTCTCGTGTTACTGCACAGACAAAAAAGCAAAAACACAAAACATAGAGACAATGCACAAACCCACAGGCTGTCATTTTGTCTGTTAAAATATGACTACTTTAGTTATAAAAACAGAGCTAAACCCATGCCCTAGCTCACCAGATGGTGCCAATGGTCTATGATAAAATGGTCTATGATACACCAGTACAATAGACAGCATTTGTTAGCTAATCATTAGGCCACGATATTCATTAAAAAGGCCAAAGAAAATGTTGTACTTCTTGCAGCAACTAAAGAAAACCAGCCATCCACAGGAGTTGCAGTTTAAGTTCTACTGCAATGGAAGAAATAAGTCTGTTCCCTCTTGCTTCAGGTCAGTTTGGTTTGTCCTGAAAATGTGATTTCCATTGTAACAAGCTGATTTTAGTTTGTTAGGTGATCAGCAACCCTCACAGCTTACCATTCTGGTCCAATTTGCAAATGCAAGTTGGTCTGCTTTCCTCTCAGTTCTTTTGTTTTTCGATTTTCCAAAGGGGGTTATCAACTTAAAAGCCTCCGGAGGCAAACAGATGAAACCAAAAACCTATTAGAGCAACAACATGTGTGACATTGTGCTAAGCAATACATGTAGCATCACTGCTTCTCAGTTTATGAGCCTGTTGCCACTTGGGCAGGACAGAACTGAAAACAAACTTGCAGCAGTAGAAACAGAAAAATGGAATTTAAGACTTTGAAATCTGGACTGGTACTCTGTAACAGTAACGCTCCTCTTTCAGTCATTGTATCAAACCAGCTTCATATAAGATCAATTGGAACTTGTGCAAAATGGGCCAGGATGAGTGGAAATCTCTTAGATTTATTTCTACAAGTAATAATAACTAGGTTTAGAACACAATACTGGTTCATATTGCACCTTTAAAACTTAAGAGTTCGCTTATAATGTTTGTACTAGGCAACACAACATCCTAGATCTAAGGTCAGAAAAATCAAAAATAGACTTTTTTATTAAAAAAATAAAATTAAAAAGTTTAAAAAAAGAAAAAAAATAAATCTTGGATGCTAACCACTGATGAAACAAAAACTTCTAAGTCTGGCATACAGTATGCAAAAAATACCAGGATGTAAGTAAGTCTGCATGTAATCGCCTGTGCAGTGGAAGAAAAGGTCACATAGACTAAACCAACAAGAGAGCACAGTGAGAGCTGACAGTGAATTCAAGTGTAAGCACAAAAGTATGCGATTTGGAATGTAAGGTCTGATTGTCTTCCAAACACTGTGGCAATCCATCCAACAGCAGCTGAAATACTTCACTCAAGGCCAACATATTAGATGGACAGCTCAAATGCCACTGCCTTTCTAAGAGCAACACCACAAGAAAGGCTAAAAATACATGTAAATCAACATTTAATACCAGTACAACTTAAGCCTGTTTTCAGCTGCACAAAACTCAGTTTAATGCTAACTAACGCTGACTTTGTAAAAGTTCTGTTGATCATCCATGGTAGAGACAACCTGAGGTTCTCGCCTCTGAGACAGAATGCGTGAGATTAGCAGCATTGAGACATACTGTATTACATCACACTGTCCAATTGTGTCCGAGCTTTACTGACAAAATGCCCTCAGACTGCCACTAGTTCAATGTATGTTTGCAGAGACATTACTACCATGCATGCCCACTAATTTAAGCTATAATCATTGCCCCAATTAATGCTCAGAAGAGCAAAATGCAGAGCAAAGCATTGTGTGGAGAGAGCACTGTTTTTTAAACCATGCATATGCAAATGTGGCGGCATCATGCAATTAGCAATTTTAAATTGTACTCCTTTATATCTCAAGGGTAATTGTACATGTATGTAAAATCCATTTGGCTACAGTGCACAGTGGACTAGATTAAGAAGAGTAATCCTCCTGCTGAATAGTGCTTTAAGTTGTCAAAGAGGATGTGTAATACATCTCCACTGTTTCATAGAAGATACATGGAGGTTATCAATTGAATACAATCACAAACAAACAAACACACACACACACACCTGTGATTGCAGAGGTCTGTGAATCCTGCTCAGTGAGGATAGGGTAGCCTAGGTATCCTAGGTGCTCCAGGCAACGGTGGATGTCAAGGTATGCAGAAAGCCTGTGTGTGAAGGGATTGATGTATATGTGACCTTTGAGCAGTGCAGAACATACCTCTTTGAACATCAAGTGCATTAAAGTGTATATCTAATGCATGCATATGATTCTGAAAAATTATTTACAAACGTGTGCGAGTGAGATACCTACGTCCACTGACAATGGAAGCCCTGCTGAGAGATGTAGCCCTCCTCTGTAGTTGGAACTGTCACATAAACTTCAGCGCCCCATGGCATGTAAGGACAGACACAAAAGAGGTTCCTAAGCTCTGTCGGTGACAGGGCAGAGTCTTTGTCCTAAGGGGGAACACAGGTCAATTCCTCTAAACATGGAAACCAATACCAAACATGTCACATAGAAAACTGAGAGTCACTGCTGAAAATTTGCTGTCCAGAGGGACACTGTTACCAAAGGCAGTCAAGCTTGCAACTCACTTCATCGTATTTGTCAAACAGTCGCTGGAGGAACTCATGACCTAAATGATTGAGCTCTGTGGTGCAGCCAACAGGGACTCGCAGTCTGATAACAGAAAAAAACCCCAATTAGATAATGAAATACCTGGGCATTCCGACAAACATTTGTACAAACAAATAACACAGCCAAATAAAAACACAAGAGAAGTACGGCAAGTCTGGAAAGGTAACTATGTAGAGTGCAGGGACAGGGATTGTTATTCTTCTATATAATTCAGGGCATTTAGGGCATCCTCTTCTTTTATCAAAGTTATTATCAATCTAAAAATTTCCAGCTTAATTGACTGAGACAGTGAAATAGTGTCACATACTCAGGGTAAAGGTAATCATCAGTCAGCTCAAGACTGTCATCATAACCAAACTTTCTGAGGATAGTCCACGTGGTTTCGTGTCGGCCCCTCTGAATAAATAATGTATTGAGGAACAAGAAACCTGAAAAAGAAGGGACATAGTAATTAGGCATAAGTAGAGTGTAGACTTGCAACTACACATTTTACAACACAAGCATTCATTCATGGCTGATTTTTACCATTTAAGGTTAGGCCATTGTCTTGTACTCCGTCACTGGTGTTCTTCCACACCACTGTCTTAACATCGTCTAAGGCTTGAGGTGCCAGAGGATTCCCAAAACAAGATTTCTGCACATACAGACGGAAGAATGTTTTTTGAGCACAAGCAAAGTGCTTTGAGAAGCAAAAGAGCAACAATAACTGAAAAGACATAATGTTAAGTGGCACCTGAAAGGAGTTGAGTTCAGCGTCACTAAGGATGCGGTCATTGTCCTGATCGGAAATGTAGAATATTCTGCTAAGGGCTCGGACACACAATGGTTTTAGCTGTGGAAAGATATTGAAGGACAAAAATCCTATCACTATTCAACCAATCATTTGTATGCACATGTGTAAATAAGTGGACTGAGATAGGCAGACAGACTGACTCCACAGTTGCCATCCCGTTTCCAAAAAAGGCTGACCTGTTTGTCCTCAGGGTCATAAAGAGGTGCAGTGGGGTGAAGAACTGCCTTCTGTGCATAGTAGAACAGCTCTGATATGTTTTTCAGGTTCTTTGCAGAACACTTGAAATAGAAAAACAGCAGAATGAATATTTTAAATACATTTATCAAAGTAATCTAAAAGCCAGATAAAGTGTCTAAATATTAGAGTGAAACCTAGCAACCGTGTGTTTAGCAGGAGCTTCCAGACTGCAGAGATCAGCAGACTGGAGAAGTTTGTGACAGAGTTCAGCCTCACCTCCACACATGTCTCAATCTCAGAAAACTGGTTCATGATGGGAAGGATGGTTTCCATTGAGCTTCCACAGCGCAGGTCAGACTTGTTTCCAACGAGGATGATGGGAACTCTGACCAAACATGAGAGACAGGGTAGCACTTAATACAACACTATCATGACCTTGTTGCGTTGAAAAATGACATTTCAGTCTTGCAAAACATTTTATCAGGCAAAGCAGTTAACATTAAAACAGTGTAAAATGCATGCACTCATACTCCCCACATTTTAGGCATTTTTTTAATGCTCTTATGTCGTATTCAGGGTGATTTAGTCAGAGAACAGAAGAACAGACTCAAATCTCCAATCTCCAGATTACAAAGTTTGTCAACATAACATGCAAACAGTCGGAAGGAGAGCAAAGTTCAGTGGACCAGGTAACACGCACCCATTAACAGCTGATACATACTTGTTTCCTTTCTCTGCGTTCCCATTAACTAGAGGTATCCATTTAGTTCTGATCTGGAAAGACAACAGGGAGCATATGGCATAAGTGTAATGTGTGTATATCAAATGCATAAATCAAATGTGATTTACAGTAAGTAGGTGGACAGTATAAGACAAAGTGGCAGGTTACTACCTTGTCTATCGTGTCCTCGTTTGTTACATCATACACTACACAAACCACATTCGCCTGTTTGGGTCAAAGACACAACAGCAGAGAAAGATGTTTCAGTAAAAACACATGCAGCTTCTTTTGATCATCTTCTTTTCATCAAAATACTAAAGAAATTATACTAAATATCATGATAAAACAGAAGGAATACAAAAATGACAAAGGCCAGAGGAAAGGTGAGGAGGACCAGAATTGACTGATCAGATGTCAAAATATTCAGTACCTGCTACAAAGTGTAAAAAACTACATGCAAAAACATATATGTATCTAAAGAAACAGCTATGAGAAAACAAAGGATAAAGGGGGTTTAGGGTGCTGGGAAAATTACTTTGGACTTAATAAAATTAAGAGAGACATCCGAAACAATTATATTCATTTATGTGGCTGAAAGTAACTATTTTTAGGGCTGACACGGCATTGCTCCAGATTGTTCTAGCTGAGTTCAACCGTTCACTGTATCTGGTTTTGATTTCTAGTGACATTTTCAAAGGAGTTTCATCTCTCAAAACTGATGTTAGGTATGTCCGTTAGTGCTGTGTGGTACACTTACCTTGACGATCTCATCTCTCAGGACTTCATCATTCTGCTCTTTTTCTGTTGGGGTTTAAGACAAACATAAACAAATCTCTGATGTGTCATTCAGACCCACATGCATCATCTGTGGCATCAACAAATTGAACATACTACTACAACATGGACTGAAAAATGGTGGCACATATTAACCTTCAAGTTACCTGAGTAGTCTACTATATGTGTGGGCACCTTCTCTGGAGTCACGTCAGCAGGGATGGTGATCTCTTCAGCTCTGGGCGGAACCTGTCCAAGATTACAGGCCACCAATTATCTCTCAGCCATTATTTTATTGGGTTACAGCTCCCCACATCACAGGGACACATCCTCTCTTTTGTAACAAGCATGGCCTCAGTTATGATAGTAGATCAAAGTATGTCACTATTTGTGATATTAGATACAAAATCGTACTCCTTAAGACCCCATGATAGAAAATGGACATTTTGCTGTCTTCAATTTAAAATGAACAGGACAGAAACAAGCCACATATTGCTTTCTTTAATGAACAAAAATAAGCTGTTTTGCTGAATCATGATGACTGTATGGCTATGCTTTTGTATACCATGGTGAGAAAACAGACAGTTTATACTATGAACATTTGTTCATTCAAGTTTTATGTCTGACAGGAAACTGTATTATATAATAATATATTTTAAAGACCCTTGTGTCCTCACTCCTTTAAATGCCATTGTAATTGATAATAATAACTGAAACTGTGATATTTTCCTGTGATTATAATCATAGTGCAAAAAAATCAAACTATTGCCATCCTGATAATCAAACAGTGGCCAACAAATGCTTTCACACGCAGATAGTCAGCAACTAGATTTTCCATCACCTTTCATAGACAAAGCCTCCATTAGTAAAGTGACTTTTTGACCATAACACAGCAGTGGTGATGAGCTTTTCTGACTCACCTCTTCTGGAAACTCCTCACCAACCAAAGACATGATTAGTGACGTCTTCCCCACCTTGGCTGTTGGAGGAGATAACATAAGAAGATCACAGAAGCAGCTGAGAAACACTATATGATAAAATGATAGCACTGCTGTACATGCACTGCATAAGTTCGATGATACTCTTGTCACCATTCCCATACATGTCCAGATATGGACTTACTTGGTGCTCATTTATATGGCATAAAAAAATTCTGTTGTAACTGTACAATAGAGTAATTGATTATACAGACAACATCAAATTTAACCTCACAATAGTTGCAGAGCCGCAGTTAACTAAACTGTTATCCTCCTTTACCCACTGTAAAAAGATTCATTTTTATTATAGATAATTCAAACTTATTGCTTCGGTTAAGCTAGATGCGCTTATAAGGTTAACATTATCATTACTTAAAGCGTTAAACAAGCTTACTACAGTAAACTTTGGGTTAATAATGTTAGTTAACGTTAACTAACTGACGTCTCCTTTTGAGTAGCGTTACGTTTTTTAATAGCAGATAATTAAAAACATACATTTCTATTGAATAATGTATCTTCAGTAATAACACATTAACGTTTACGTTACTAACTTCTTAATGGTAACTAACGAATAACCGTTTAACTGACAACTTCTGTGCTAAGTTATTATAAGCTATGTTAGCATAACGGAAATATAACACAGAAAGCGCTCACGTCGTAGAAACATATAATTTAATCTAATAGGAAATTATTCGATTGTTAAAGAGATAAAATTGTTCTTCCTAAGACAATTTCGGCACCGTGCCACCAGGAGTAACCGAGGTAAATTCAGATAGAAGTTACTAACGTTACGTTAGCTGCAACAGCTAATGTTTGCTAGCGTTTTAGCTTGTGTTCGGGCTGTCAGTGCAAAGTGACTTACGTTCCCCCAGTAAAAGTATCCTGACGTCTTGTTTCATGATTCCTCTCTGTTTGAAGAACAGTCAGACTCGTTGCAATGCTACAGTGTCATTTATCTTTCATTTGAATGTCAAATTTCGAACTGAAATTAAACGTGTGCCTCCCCACAGCGATATGCAACCAAGGTGAACCCATATCATTCCGGTTCACAGAGGATACGATGAAAACACGCCCTCTGCTGGTGAATTAAACACCCTGCTACGAACGTTTAATACTACTTAAACATTATGTTTTGAGATTTTCATGCTTTGCCTGTAAAAGATTCAACTTCCATCAACACATAAAAAAAGAATATACATACCCTCTTCAAATACAGTGGAATAATGTGTCATTAAATAGAAGAAAAGTATTGTGGTATGCCTAACCAAAGTTTTACATGAACACAACTGTGAAGTACCTGCCTTTTTTCTTCTTTCTCCAAAACTTTCAAAACCAATTAATAGCATCTTTGATTAATTCTTGACTTAAAAAATAAATAAAAAGCAAGCAAAATAAGATTTTGACATTTTAAGACCCCAACTCTTTCTAATAAAACAATGGTTTTACTTTCAATTGGTCTAAAAAACTCAAAATGTATTTTTATAAATCAGTAACAAACCTACTTGTCTCATTAACATTAAGGTCATTGGCCTGTAACAGTCAAATACAAACATAAAGTTTACAAAGCACAGCTTCGCACACAATGCTTAGCTGAATTTGCAGCACCAGGTGTCATGGTTATCTCAACAGAGCAGTGAGCTTTTTTGTCAAGTGTCCTTAACATAAATGGAAACTCAAGTATAAAAAAAAATCCAATTTGTCTTCTCAATCATTCTGGTTGAAAGACGAAGTAAAAAATACTATTTTTTTTGCAGTAGTAATCAGCATTTTTGTGTGTGAGCACA
>JAPZDY010000014.1:12359923-12375454 GCA_029783645.1 Ctenochaetus hawaiiensis | reverse complement strand
ATTTTCATAGGAGGATTAATTCTGATTTGCATACTTTGATTGACGGGTTGAAATCTGTGTCAAAACACTTAGCTGAGTTCAGGTACATTGCTTACTTGGCTCATATTTCTAAAATATAAAACAGCAACACAAAGTCTTTCTGGAGTTAATTTTCCAGTCAGTAGTACTCATTCTAAAGGACAGAAATTCTACCTGTGAGTTTATATCTAGCAGCATGTTGTAATCCCACACTTTGACAGCATTGTGTCCTGCTGTCAACAGATATCGACTATCTTCACTCACAGCCAGTGAGGAGCACTGGTGTTTGTGCACCTTAGACACCTGTCAGGAGAACAGAAATACGGACAGAAACAACAATCAGAAACATCACACCATCTTATGGTAAATTGACCGAATTTAATATGCACTTTTTCAGCCCAAAGTCAAAGTGCTTTATGCTGCATGTCAACATTCAGCCATTCACACTAAAATAACAGAGGTGTTAAAACAAAGAGCCAGCCTGCACAGGACAAACATACAAACTTACAGAACCGATGAAGAGCAATCAAGAGGTCTCAGTATCTTGCCTAAGGACACTTTGACAAGCAGACTGGATCAAAACATCAACCTTCAGCTTTACCCCTGAGCCACACCAGGTTGAAAGAATGAATCAAATGTTTGTTTGTAGACCAAATTTGCAAATCAAAACTTTCTCCTGTTTCTGTTTACAGATGTATTTTCCACATTCTACTCCTGTAAGCTTCTTGTTATCAGTATCTCTGTCAGCTTGCCAAATATCAGACAGATTCATCAGCTTGTTACACTTAGTTTGTCCGTTGATGAGCTGATTCAAAGGTCTGGACACAGGCAGTCTGTCATCGTCTTATTAGATAAATTGCTATCTGGCTCCCAATTTTGGCTCAACCCAAAAACATCTTTAGACTTTTAGAATGAGCTCCTGCGTCCAACAGTTGATTACAACAGTAATCATTGTTTGTTTTTGCTCAACTAAATAAAGAACATAAAATGTGACAGAATAGGCAGGGAACAGACTCTGTATTTAAGTACCAATGGAAATAAGATCTTCTCCAAATTAAAGTAAATGTTGGATCCTCTGAACAAGTAATATATTGCTTTTCAGTGCTTCTATAGGTAAGCCAAAATTATAAAGTATAGCAGTGTTACCTCTCGGAGCAAACGTCCAGTCTTGGAGCTAACCCAAAGAATTTTATTAGCAGATGTGGTGACCAGCAAATGTTCAGTGGAGGCTGGAGCAAAGCAGACCTTCAGAGCAGAATCAAGACGAGGGCTTTCTACATCCAAAATACTGACATCCACATGGAGTAACTGGACAGAGATAAAATGATCAATGTGGACATTAAAGAACATACAGTAAGACAAACAAATCTAGAAAAATATCATTTAAAAAACAATTTTCCTTAGTGAATAAAGAGAGCTTTACATAACCAAAGGAATTTGCTGTCTCACAATGTCTTCATAACTGAAATCTGATCCAGATTTATCTGAGAAATCTGACAAAAGGAACAGCCAAGATACCTCATCCAGAGATCGTGAATCAGCGATGGTGACGATGTACTCGGAGGGGCCAACAAAAGCCAGACAGCGGCTGTCGCTGCTCACTGTGAGGGCGTCTGGAGTGCGCTCAGTGCCTCTGGCCACCATGTTACCTGGCCAAACAGGAAGAATCAAACAATACTGCTGTCAAACATGGCTGCCTAGTATACTATATACTGTATACTGATATAAAATATTTTACTAAATGTGAGCTTTATCGAAGTGCTGTCAATTTAATATAGCCTATGTAACAGCTGTTTAGTAAAATGTAATACTGTAAATTTACAATTGTTTTACCATATGATTATGTTGACACTGATTCACATAACTGATAATTGTGACAAACAATGTACTCAAATTTAATTTGTGTGTGTTAGAGCATTAATTTTTTGCACATGTATACATACACACTACTCTGATAACATTGTGTTCTTCCTCAGAGGCGTTGTAAAGTGCCAGAGAGCCCTGGGAATCAGCACTGTACATGAACTCCCCATCCGGAGAGAAGGCAAGACCCACCACTTCACCTCTGTGCTGCCTAGAATACGTATATGCATACATAATTATGAAAACACAAAATATAAAGAAACACAAACACCAGACAGTCATTACACTCTCAAAGCCTTTAAAGTACATCAAAAATGACACACACAAGGATAAGTACATCAAACCATTTAAGTTGTGTGTGATGATTACATCAAAGTAGAATTGCTAACGTGTGACTTTACCACCAGTGCCAACGTAGGTTAGTTATTGTAGTCACTTCATAGTGTATTTAGGGCCTTGAATATGTGTAGCAACAGGTCAAATCATCATAATCAATGCACCATATTGTGACTTTAACTTATTGTATTGTATATTGTATTGTGTACACACAAGCTCTTGGTATCCAAAAAAACTCCCAGAAACCACAATGAAGCCAGGGCCTCCATGTTAGTTAAAACATACTTGTGTTCAGCCAGCATCTTGGCACTGGAGATGTCAAAGACCCTGACGATACCAGAGCTGAAGCCACAAGAGAAGACCTGCTCGCTGGGATGGAAGGCCACGGAGCAAGGGCTGTCCTCTGACACAAAATCATACAACTAAACACAGGACGCAACAACAGACATTTAGCTTCTTTGATTTTAAGGAACTTTAAGTGGTTTTAAGCAGCCACTTAAATAATAACTCTAAATAATTTGACACTGTGGTTAAGTTTGCTGCCATGGAGTTGCAGTTGAAAAAAAATAGCTCCTATGTGTAACATTTAATCTTGTTTGACTTTAGAGACACTGAGATGGAGGGGCCTGCGAGGACTGCAAAATGTTTTTTCAAACAAAAAGTAAAATCTGACAGATGGTATAAACACATAGGGGCTTTAAATGAGGTAGAGACTTTACCACAGAGTTTGAGTCATACAGAACAAGAGGGAGATTGGAGGTCCATTTTGGTAATAAATCACATACAACACTAGCAATTATCTCTCTTTTTCTAAAGCACAAAGCAGTCCAACAGATAACAAACAGACAAAAAGCCACATAGAGTATCATTGTTATATTCTGCCTGGTTTAACTAATTCAAACACAACATCTCCTGAATTACATCATGACAACATTAAAATGATTTCCCATAAGGTCTTCTGGTAAGTTTTAATTAACAAAGCATTCAAATTGTGGGATCTGATTACTTTGAGGATTTGAAAATTGCTGGTGAAAACATGTAAATGTGGTGTTAACTGAATGTTAACTGAATGAATGACCTGATGCAAGGAATCCATGTCCCAAATTCGCACTGTGCCGTCAGAGGAAGCTGTTGTGAGATGCCGTCGGACACCGTCCACACTGAAGCCGAGCACTGTGTCTGTGTGTGACCTCATCAGTGTGTTGTAACCACGGCTCCTTACATCAAGGAACCCCAGGTTACCGGAAGAGGTGCCTGCTAGCACCTGAAGGCTATCTGATGAGACTGACACCAGGCTCACAGGTCCTTCATGCTCTGGAAAAAAAATAATAATAATGATGTGTGTTAGAGTTGATGTCCAAACAGAGAGAGGGTGTGAGAGTGCACATATACATCTCTTATTAATAGAAATGTGCATGTACACAAACATGATAACAGCCAAAGAAACGATGCATACATGTCAGTTTTTTTTAATTATTATTTTGTGTTGCTGTTATTTCAATAAAAAAATAACTTGTACTACCAAAATTAAGCAACTCAGGACAACATTAAAAGTAAAAGTTATAAAATTTTGTGTGTTTATGGCTTTGAAAGTTTAAAGACTTGGTCTGGTGGTGACATCTGTAGAGACAACTAAAATGATGTTGATATTAATTTTACAGCTAAAAATGTAAGAGTTGTTGTTGAAGACTGTGGTTAAATATGATACCTGATGGGTTCTAACATGGTGTGAAAGTCCGAATTTCCTGTTCTTTTTTTTTAAACTTGGGGATTTCTTAAGTTAATTCACCCAGTCAACCTGACATATATCTCCCCACTGCAAACTAGACAATGACTATTTACTCATACATGAGCTAAAGATTATGTCGCTTCCTGTGGGGTGGGAACTGTAGAGCACTGTTAGTTTGCTGCCGGTCATTATGCAAAGGCTTCTATGCCTACCAGCCTCCAGGAAGACAGCAGAAAAATCAAGAGGCCAGAGCCGCAGGAAGCCATCTTCAGAGCCCGTGGCACAAAAAGATGAGGACAGACTGATGCTGTTGATGGCAATTCCAGGACCTGGGACACACACAGACAGACAGAGCTTGATGTCCTCACAGATTCTTGTCAAAGTTCTGTCCCCTCTATCAAACCCCTACTTTAAACTACATCATAACAAACACTTTCTCACTCCAATTAATTTCAAACACACCTGTGGTAAAAGTCCATTTCTCCCTGCGGTCTACATGCTGTGGCTGTGCAGGCAACAGCCTCCTGACATTTCTGATGACAACTCTACTGTAGTCGATCTCAAAGATAAACCCACTTCGACTGCTGGCAAATCTATGACAGGACAATCACAGAAATGAAATAACCCTTTCAGCAGGTTAAGATTATATTTATGCTTATCAAAGCTCTGTAAGTAAGTGACTGGTTTTCTCACTCACAGTGTTCGATCATCAAGACAGTGATTGGGGGAGTCCCCCTCTTCAAAGGCAACATCGGTGAAGTCCATTGAGTGGTATTCACCCAGGCTGACTGGACAAGATCGCAGTGTCCCATTCCGTACTCGCCACAGCCGAACATTATCCCGGCCACATGACACCATCCTGAAATCGGCAAACTCACACGTTAACCCAGAGACTTGAGGTTCTATTTTAGTGCAAAGAAACCTTTAGAAACCTGCTCATGCAGCTAGAACCTTGTCAACTGTCTCATTCACTCACCAACACCTTCTTCACCTTCCAGCACTTACAATACCAGACATAGGAAGTGAATGTGAGAGTGGACTTAAATCTGTCCATACACATTTCAATTAACAGAAAATGTGTTGCAAAGCTCCTCATTCCAAAAGAAAAATCTGTGAAAATACAACTCTATCTTTTATTTCCTTCAAACCTTTAAAGTGACAATTGAGTATGTAGAATTTATGTTGTCTGAATGACTGGTTGTCAACATTAGTTAAGAGCATACAGGAGATACACAAATGTCAGCAACATTTATTCCCATCTGGTCAACTGATGGACAAATATATGCACAAAATGTTCCTAAATGTTAAATCATACACAGTTGGCTGATAATAATCAAATACACAACCAAAAAAACACAGTGAAGACAGATTACCTTGTATCATCAAAGGAGGCAACCTTCATGGTGTGGATGTCCACATCAGAGTGTGCTTTGGCTAAGATGGTCACCTCTCCACCTTTACTTACATTCAGAGTGTTCCAAACCACCACCAGCTATGAGAGGTTGAATTAGGATGACAAATATAGCAAGTCAGCTTGCAGCTGTGCTGAGTCAAAGACTCTCTGTGCTGAGTAATTAATAGCAGGTGATTATAAAGTAATGATATAAAGTGCTCTTTAGCATTTTTTAATTTGAATCTAATGATACCCATGGCTCTCTCTACTGGTTCTGTGAGCAGTCGGTGCTAATGGTCTTTAAACACAAATTAGAGACTCAGTCCTTCCATACTTGTGGGAATATTTGCAATTGTGGTGCTTACTGTTTTATTGTGGCTGTCTTTACCCACTCCACAGAGGATCCCACCGCTGTATGAAAAGCTTTAAGATAGACAGAACAAAAAAAAGGGCTTATAATTAGCGTAAGCAACAAGAGCTTTGGCCTTCTTGTTTATGTAAGGAAACTGAGTGTATGCGAGCGCTTGCTCATATGTAGTTGTTTACCTGAGAGAGGACAATGAATGAGCATGAACCCTGAATATGGCTAGGCAGTTTCCTTTGCAGTAGTTCCATACTCGCACTACACTGTGGGGGCCAGTTTGCGCAGAGGCCAACAGTGTTGTGCTGCCATTAAAAGCCAGTGCAGACACCTACAGAAAAAAAAACAAATGGAGGGATGTTGCAAAAAATCAATTTCTGTGGTGAATTAACTGAATTGTCTTCTCTCATTAATGAATGCAACTGCAGTAGAAGTCCAGAAATGAATGACTATGGGAAAAAAAATGGCAAATGGCTACAATCCAGCCTATTTACATGTCAGTGTCCATTTATATGCACTGTCCCTTCATAAAAGAGAGGAGAGAGAAGAGAATTAGGTGAATCACCAAAGTAAATTGGAATACATTACAGCTCATTTACCTTATCAGTGTGGCCGATGAAGAATCTCTGCTGGTTAGAGGATATCTTCATAGAGACGATAATTGCATGGCAGGGATACACCACCGCATCACCCGATTTGGTCCACAAAGCCTTCAGTGTAATAAAGTACAGCTGTTAGGCCTCCATCTATCAGGCCTTGGTCTAATGTATTTCAGTCCTGGCCTTTAAAATCACAATACATGTGAGAAGCAAGCCTGATAAAGGTCTAATTCTAAATGAGCATACAAATTTAGTAGTGGCTCCTCCAAAGCCGATGATGCGATTGAGTCTGAGAATCGGGTCTGGGAGCAGCCTCTAACAAGAAGAGTAGAAGAAAAGCAAAGGCAAAGATCTGTGATGAGCTGCTTCAACAAATGATATTTTTCACCAGCTTGTTTCATTTCACTCCCTGCTGTTCTCAATGCTTACCTGCTGTCTGTTCCCTTTGGATGATGACAGATGAACAGGATGTGAAGCAGGAGTGCCAGCAAACTAAGAATATAACAATATTAACATTGTTTCCAATTAACCCCATAAATGGCATAAAAGGGACACTTGAGTGATTCATCAAGCTGACCCTGATATATAAATGTTATACAAATATAGAAAGGAATGCCCTTTGTGATGAGGTCCTTGTGCTTTAAATTAAATGTGCACAATCTAGTCAACATGTAGTTTTACCTCCTCTTCACTTTCCTCCTCATGTTTGCTGGAACTGTCCTCAGGATGCACGTACACGTGAACTCCCCCATCATCAGTACCACGCGGTGGCCTGAATGTGAGCTGGTGTGAACTGGAGCATGTTGACTCCCGCTCAAACTGGTCATCATAATGACAAAACTTGTCATCCTTCTGGTGAGTGGAAACTACACCCAGTTCAGGTATGTTGGTCACCAAGGGGGTTTGATTTCTGGGGAACTGAGGAGACAGAAGCGGTAACTGATATATATTCTATTTAAAAAAACAATAACAGAAATTTACATTAGCGAAACAAAGGCTCAAAATCATATTTCATATTTTCACAAACTAAATTCAGGCAGAATGGAATCACAGAGACTTGATTTTTCGTTCTTGCTATCACTCTTACTGAGGTTGGAGAGGTGATTTTCTGGATAAGGGACACACGGTCCTGAACAGGCTTGCTGAGACTAACAGAGTAATTCTCCTCTCTTATTTGACTTCTTTGGTTAGAGACACAACCTGGTAAAGAGAAGGACATTTAAGTCAGTCATTTACAATACAGTGCTTTTAGGACAAACTAGCAGCGTGCAGAGAAACTGTCTTGTGTCAGAGCTGCTCTAATCTCATCTTCGTCCAATAGCAGTGATTTTTTTTAAGCTCCAATGGCTCTAATTTAATAGGATGAATTAATAAAAAATAGTTCAAGTTCAAGCAGAATGAAAAAATGGGACAAGCATAATTCATTTCTGGTGCAGAGTGATGAAAAAAATAATTAGATTTTACATAAAACCAAGTAGAAAAAAAAGACATTTTTCATTTTCATTCAGTTTTAGGGAATAGCTAAAAAAAAATATTCAGGAAGTTAAATGATGAGAAGTGTAATATATCTAATGACTTACTAGCCTGAGGTTTGGGATTGTCCTTTTGAATGGAGTCAAAGGGTAATTTTGTTCCCTCTGAGGGAAACCTGTTGAAGTAGGACAAGATGATGGAATACACAGCAGTACACTTTGATAACTTAGGTAAATTAAATTTTTCTAAATGAATAATAAAGTACACTGCAAGTTTCGTTTTACGCAACTAGTGTTTTGGGCAAATTAATC
The DNA here is from genome assembly GCA_029783645.1 of Ctenochaetus hawaiiensis. Lineage (NCBI taxonomy): Eukaryota > Metazoa > Chordata > Actinopteri > Acanthuriformes > Acanthuridae > Ctenochaetus > Ctenochaetus hawaiiensis. The sequence goes on along the minus strand of JAPZDY010000014.1, from coordinate 12,367,371 downwards.
TGACAGTAGTATCTCTGTTACATCAAAAGCAACCTCTTGTTCAGATACTTTTCTACAGCTATGTGATGATTTAGTATTTTTTTTCATATTGAATTCCTCAAGAATTGCCTCTTGTATAATAAATTATGATGTTCATACAAAAAGTCAATTTGGGTGAGAAGCTGGTTTCATAATTTCACTAAGAGTCACATTTATAGGCATTTTTTTCGAAATCTCTATAAGCTGGGTGATACATTTATGAATCCTGCTGTGTGCTATAAGAAGAATAGTGATTCTCTTTTAGCCACAGCAATGCCAAACAGACTGGACCCTTAAATAAAAAAAAAAAGAATATTCAAAATGGATTTTGTGTTTAGCATGATTTCTGTGATGAACAAGCTGTCACCAGGTAAGGTCAACATACCTAATGTAATCATAAAGGTCATGCCAGGAGCCGCCCTTAGGCACAGGAAATGACATCTCTCTGGGCATGGGACCTGTTCCCAGAGAAGAGGCCAGACCCATCAGCTTGGCTTCGCTAAAAGAGACTCCTGTTGAAAAGGACGAAAGTAGAAAAGAAAAGAAAAGAAAAGAAAAGATTTCATCCATGCATTACTGGGTATGGAGTTTATTCGGCAAACTAAGGAAGCTGTCTTATTGAACCTCACATGGAACAAGTGAGATATGAAAAACATATTTTTCCTACACAAGAATTTGAATTTTTTTCAAAAAATTCTCTGTATTCAGTGCATTTACCAAGGTTTAGAGACAGGACATGTGGAATGAATACATAATAAGGACATAAAAACAATATTTATCTGTCACTATTATAAAAAAGAAAGAGGGGCAGTGATATTTGTGGAGAAAAAAATACAGTTAAAACTAACCTGGATCTAGCAACAGGTCACTAGTCAACATGTTTTTCACAGCCATGTTGGCACAAAGCTTGATGCTCCTCAGATGGCTGTAGCAACGGTTGAGGTAGACAGACAGTATGTATTGCAGATCCAGCATCAGACAGGTCCAACGTACTGAAGTTGGAGCTGGACCCACCAAACCTGCACCACAAAAAATACTAAGTTTAGAGAAAAAGGACAGAGAACTATCAAAACAAATGCATACAAACAAAGACTCATGACTATCTTAAAATGACCACATGTGTGCATGTAATTTTACCATGTTTTGCAGATCTGGCTGTGTTTTCATAGACTGAATCCTTTGCAGCTCCACACAAGAATGGAAAGTGAAGCGAAGTAGGTGTGGACTTAAACTCTTTAAACATATTGGAAAAGGAGATTCGGACCACTCGCCCCTCCTACACATCATAAAAGAAAGAGAGAACGAAAGAACATGGTAATAAAAGATTATTTTTCAGTGACTTCTCATAAACATTATTTAGGTGGCCTTCAAAGTAGATAAGGGTTTTAGAGGGTTTTTTTAAAGGAGGTTTATTGAGGACATTTTTGAAATGCCAACAGGCTTTTAAGGCTTATTTAAGTTACATCAAATGGATTATCCCACACAAACAGAAAAAAAACAAAGCTCAGAGAATAAAGGTAAAAGTTTAAGTTTTTAAATAATTAGAGGGTATTTAATATGAGAACTTCTAGAGTACTTACACTCACTTTAGATTTTTCAAATAGAACTAAATGTCATCATATTAAAAAGGCAGGGTTTTTATTGTCTTAACTACATTCAAATGTGCAGTTACAAAAAGATGGCTGGCAAAATATATGAGTAGCTGTAAGATTTTAGATACCACCAACCCCTCCCTTAGATAAGGCAGATACATCAGTTCCCATGATTCAATTTTAAGGACAAGTGCCCAGGATCATCCAACAAAATAAGGTTCAATACCTCTGCACAAACATCCAGGTGGACCACAAAGTATTTGCCTGGGGTGGGCCTGAAGAGAAGGTAGAAGTGGCGTCCTGTCAGCCCCAGAGAGTGGTTGCTGTTTTTGGGTACCATGATGTAGCTGTTGGCAGGAACAGGACCCCTGATCTGAAGCACTGAACACTTCAGTGTTTTGTTCTGGTATCATGAAAAGGGAACATAAAGTAACACTTTAATATGAATTCATACAGTTTGAATGAACACTTGGAACTAATCATCCTGTGTAAGCTTGAAATTTGCACTTTCGTGGACCAAAGTTACCGTGCATGTGGATACATCCCCCTCTTTTGCAGCCCTTTTCCAGTCTTCAATTCGGACATGTTTGAATATATTGACGTAGGGATGCTGCCAATCTGCGAGGTCAAGAAAACGCACATTAATGTTAACAGTTGAGGTTGACTTCATGGTTAGTTTTACCTGATAACAGCATTAGAGTTAACTAACTGACGCCTATAGTTACGGCTACTTTCAACCTAGGCTGTTATATTAGGTTAGTTTTATTTATCAATATATAACGCCTTTAAGTAAAATTTTAAAAGTTTACTTTACCTTTTGAGGCCATTGATAGCAAATATTGCATAAAAGAAATCCACCTGTTAATTTCTCAGTCTTACTGCAACTTGTTGAACTCGAGCAGCTTACTTAGCGTTAATTCAGAGATGTTTACGTCAACTGTTAGCTAGCAAACTGACAACTCAATTACGGGGAAAACTCCTTCTCTGTTTTCACAGGTTAAAATGGTAAGACAGTTTGTTTCTCATCCTTATACGAGGGTTTTTTTTCTAAACGGCCCTCACAACCAAGTAGACAATAGTTTTGACTTCATATCAACAGCTTCATATGGCAGTTCTATCCTTCCCGCTCCGGACGCCGCCGTTGCCAACGACAGCACGACGCTCGTGACGTCTGTGCGTTCCTCTGGTGCTCCTGGGTAATGAAGTTTATAAAGCAAAATGAATAATAAGGGGAAACTGTTGCATTTTGGATGTGAGAACAATTAATAGGCGATAAATAACCACTTCAGATATGCTATCAGTACAGTAAAGCTTGAAGTTTGCACCTTTTTTCGGGACTTTTTATTGACCTCTTTTTTCATTTAATGTTTAATGTTTTTCATTCCTCCTGATTCTAATATAAAGTGTTATGGTAATCAACTCATACACCACTTTTTAAAGAGAATAAAACCCATCCTGCAGTAACTGTGTATTGCTTCAGTCTCAAATTAAAAGACTCAATATAAACAAATATTTAATAAAATATGAATTTTTAATTTTACACAAAATTTATAATGTACAGCCAATGCACAGATGTCTCAAATCTTAAATTATCACAATCACAATCAAACTTAGTTTGCATATTCACAAAAAAACACTCAAAATCCTTAAACGCACAGTGACTGCAAGATTGTGTTCAGCCTGAGTCCACATCTACAACATTTGGAAGTAACTCCACAGGGTCCTGAAGATGAATGAGGAAGGACACCTGCACCACCTGATCCCCATGCTGCAGGATGTTGTCTCTGTTTACCACTGATGGACCCAACGGCAAAGAATCATCAGGTTGTGCTGACGATGGTTGAAGCTGATGTCTAAAAATCAGTGAGCTGTCAGGAGTTGGTGAACCGTCAGGCATTGCTCTCGTCATTGTGGCAGAGGATCTGTTGCGTTCTGGCACTGTGGCGATGGAAAAAGTGTCTACTCGAGGGTCAAGCACGCCTAGTCACTGTCCACAGCATGCAATCTCAGCCTCTATTCTCCAGCTTCGTAACTTTCTTTTCAACTCTGTTCTCACCTGCACCCAAAGCAGAGTGAGTCATTTCAAGTTTAATGTGCTATTTTGTGAATACATTTAGTGACATTATCCTGTGTAATGCTTGAAAACTGAGTGGAAAACGGAAAATCATTCACCATCGTGGTAATGAGATGAATTATCCACTCTAAAAAAGCCAACCAAACAAGCATTAACACACTTGAATATAGAAAAACTAGAAAAACTCCCGCACAAAAATGGTTGACTTAAATAACATATTCTTGCTTTATTCTATTAAAAACCTTAGATAACTGCCAGCTGACAACCATAAATGGATTTCTCAGGAAGCTGAATAACAGTGCATCATTCTATGATCAGAATAATTAACAATGTTTCATATCATTTAAACCAAATATTACTTTTACACTGGTGTAGATTTACCTATGATGTCTGTCAAATACTGTGATTGATTCATACTGTATGCCTAATCAGTACATGGTATGTAGGATAACAAAAAAATAAATGTATGAGACAAAACAGCAAACCTCTTTATTGGCATAGCAGTACAGCACAGCCACCAGAAAGCCCTGTGAAGAGACCACATTTTAAAAAAAGGCCCTGTTTAGTTTTAGTAACGTAAATACTTTTGCCATAATGGAACACATTGCATAGTTATTGTTCTACAACATCTGACATGTTAACAACAGCAAGCAGTCACTCTCCAGTTCAAATTAACCCACCTGAAAAGAATTGAGAAATAGGGTGAAGAAGACTTTAATGTAGCGCAGAACGCCTGTTGTCTGCTCATCTGTGGCAAAGATGAATATTATCTCGTGAATCCCAAAGAGAGGGACAAGTGTGAGGGTGGCCTTTGCAAGCCTAAGAGGACAAATCAAACAGCAGAGCAATTTGCGACAACAACATACAAACACTGTTATTTGGCAGCATTTATCATTCTGACAACCTCTTTGCCCCTCTTCCAAACAAAAGCCATTAGTGCTTATCTGTGACAGCCAGAGTAATGGCCTTGGCTTAAAAAGAGGAAAGAGGAGTTTTATGAATCATATCTATCATTGCTAAAAAAATGTAACTTGCCTTAGTTTATAATCTGGGTATCCACTCTGGTTGTTGGCACGTAATTTGGAAAGAATGACCTTCAGAATCTTCATGAAAATCAGAAAGTTGATCTGTTGATCAGAAAATCAAAATATTAATATTGTATCCGGACAATAACACATGCAAGGTTTGCAATTAATTACTGTGTTCACTATCTGAATCCTTACTAGTGAAGCAAAAAGAATTGGAAAACGAATGATCCACCAGTAGTTCATATTCTGATTGACAGCCCAACACCTGAGGAGACAAGGCCCATGTTACCGTTTCTCCACCATCTAGTTTGAATCAGTGAGGGCAGGGGGTCTCCACATGAGGTGTCAGACACATAGAAACATCACACACACCCACACATACACTTACTCATTGTTCTCTTTAAATAGCTTCATCATCACCCAGGGAACCACAAATAGAAGTGGAGTTCCTAGGGCAAGAACAGCAAGTATTTTTGTGAAACTTACTTACTAAGGTTAGCTACAAAACCTATATCGCCACTGCAGTTGTTGTTTGTAGGTGCACTTAATGCTGCAATGTGCTTGTTTTGCCAGCATGAGCTGATATGCATGTAAAGTCAAATTAAATTATGAAAGACAGCTAAGGAGGATAGTCTTCTATGTATCCAGGAAACAAGTCTCAGTAAAGGAGACGGAACTTACCCCAACCAAGACAGATGTAGGGTAAATATTTGTTGTTGTCGATGAACACTGAGGCAATAAGCACAGAGTACAAATAAATTGCCTCTCCAAAGAACCAATAGTGGTTGGCCAGGACACAGTACTGCATCATCACCTGTGCTACCCTGCAGCCAATAGCAGCCTAGTGGAAATAGCCATAAAAAAAACATATTACATAGAGCAAAGATAATGTTCCAACTTATCCCATCAAAGTATCTGAAAGTGTTTTTCCTAGTCAGCGTTACATAGAATGTGAATTTTAGTGGTGATGCAACAGTAAATTATCAGTAGATTTAAGATCTACCTGGTGACTGAGCATCTCTCTCACGTCGGTCTGCTTCATGATCTCTCGTCCCCAGTGACGTTCAAGCATGGTGTCCTTAACAATGACAGACACGGCCCGCAGGATGAGAGACAGGAAGAGGTTTGCATGAATGTAGTTTCTGGTGCAGTGAAGTTTCCTGTCAGGAGACACAAAAGTAGAGAAAACTTAACCTTTGTGCATTAGTGCTATAAACACACAGGCTACATTTTCGAGCATCTTTGTTGATTTTCTTATTTTCTTATATCAAGCTCTTTTTTGATTTCACCTGCTCTGTCTTTGATTTTTCAGATAAATTGCCACTGTTTGATCTCTCTGTAATCAATTCACTTTTTGTCTAATCACAGTGCACATAAGAAGTAGCAAAATTAGTCCCATACAAATGTAAAATTGAGATCTGTTGACCCCATTCAATATTTGCTTGCAGATTACAAATAATTGTAGGGTGTCTCATTTGTATTTAGACTAATGCTTCAAAGTGTATCCTTGTCCGTCAGATAGCTTACCTGAAGCTCAGAAGAATGATAAGAGCCGTTATGAGCGTGAAGAGAGACAAGGAATAGCCGACAGTGTACAACATCCTGAAGCTCACCATCAGTTGTTTGAACCAGAGCTGCAAAACAAATCCACACCAGTCACATTATGGAGGTCAGACTTTATAAATGACTTCACTTATATGGTCTTCTTTTACTAAGCTATTAAAAATGTGCTTGAGGAACCCATTTTTTTTATTTTTCAGAAAACTTTGGTGAATTTTCTAAAAGATACAACCGTTATTTAAAAAAAAAATTCATGGGAGAAAGACAGATGTGGGAGCTGAAAGTTGCTCACATGCTCACAATATTGCAGCCTTGAATGAAACCTTGAATCTTTTGTCATTTCCTGACATCAAATGTACCATAGATAATGTCAAAGTGATGGTATTTTGCCCTAAGGTATAGGTAATATATAGACTTGACAGGAGAAATCTTGGGTTAGTTTTATACTAACTGATTATTTTCTCAACTCATTGGCGGCAGGATATAGTCAGACATTAAGTCAAGAGAACTGTCAAGAGCTCATTTAGCTCATTTATAACTCAGAGTTATAAACTCAGAGTTATATCATTTATAACTCTTGTCAGAGTGAACGACTCCAGCTTTTTACTTACCATTTTGTTCAAGGATTTGACTAAAAACCTCCACTTTGTTAAAGCGGAAATAAACCATTTACCTCATTTTGTCCTTCCTGCATCGTTTACCTGTGACTTTATTAAGAACCGCTTCAAGGTTTTACTGTCTGAACCTGCTCAGTTCTTTCTGCATGTTCGAAATGTTCTCTTCTGCAGGTTCTGCCTATGTCTGCTCTACTACTCTAAATTATGTTACGCTTCTCTAAATCATTCCATGGTGTGAATGAGTGCATTAACTATTGTTGGTCTCTAAGAATGTCAGCCCTGTGTTGAACAGGTTGTGCCCAGCTGCTTGCTCAAGAGTATAGAGTAAAGGTGGTTAAAGATGATGGATGAATGTGTTATGAATGGCAGTGTGCATCCATACAGGTGCCTCCACTTATCCTGCCTCCTTAAACCCAAGGGGCAAACTCCCCACTTCCGCATTGAAGCCAAACAGGAAGTACAAAAACTTGCAATTCCTCGATTGGCCGCTTGAGGCTGGCTCCAAAAGGGAGCAAATTCCCATTGGAGCCCATGTTAAAATGGCCAACTTTAGAGCAGA
>JAPZDY010000014.1:12346474-12358399 GCA_029783645.1 Ctenochaetus hawaiiensis | reverse complement strand
GTCAAACCAAATAAAGTAATAAAACAGATAAGTGAAAAATGGGATATCAAGCTGAATTCCTTTTGGATTATGGTCCAGTTTATGAACTTTCATTCTTGGAATAGCTTGCGAATTCAATAATAGTAGTAGTATCTGAATGATTAATTATCAGATAAAGGTTAATGCTGAAATAATTTGTTGATTTATCAATTAGCCAGTCTACATTTTTGCAATTTTTTAAATATTTGAAGTCATTATTTGAGCAAAAATTCAAAATATTTATCAGCTTCAGAGTCTTAAATTGTTGTCTGCTTCTCTGTCCTTTATAATAAGAGAATTAAATCTCTCTGACTTTGATTGGAAGTTGGACAAAGGTCTTGCATGGGATCTTACAGTGATAATCCTTTAAGGTCAGTTATCACATGAGGGTTAGATCTAATCATTGAATAATCGAATTCAGGGTTAAATTGGAGTCAAAGTTCTGGCTGTTCAAATTAGATGTAAAGATTGATACCAACATTTTAAACATACCTGCCTCTAAAACATACAACCAGCAGCTTGTTGTGATGATTTTCAAAGACTTGTGACTAGAAGGAGAAATAGCGAGCATAGCATTATCTCTGTCCAACAGTTACAAACCCCGTCTACATGGACCCCTGAAGTGTCCCAATTGACATGTTTATCTTATTCATTTATTCAGTACTAAAAATTCACCTGTTTCTTGGCCTGGCATAATAGCTTCCTGGAGTCTCTGCTGGTTGCCTGATTTCTGCTTTCAAACCGCTTCCAAGAAAAACATTTGGCCGTTTAACTGCTAAATGTTCCAATATGTTCATCAATAATGGTCCTTAACGCTGCCTGACTGGTGCTTGGCACAATAGACAGGTGGCAACAACATAACACAGTAAAGTTTTGCCCTGTGATAGACTGTGTTAGTCTATAAAGGATGTTTCCTGCCTTCTGCTATTGCATGCTGGGTTTAGAAGGCCACCCCCACTATGAACCTGCACATTGTGGATGAATTCAGAATTTCTTTCAGTTCATTGGAATTCCAGGTACAAGAGGCAGGCTGTTTTCTATCTGTCAGTGAGAGCTATCAGGGAAATCATTGCTCTGTGTGGTTTGATGTAATCTTTTTCATCACGGTTGAACAGCACAGCCTCATTAAAGAGAGGTCTCATCATGGGCCTGGACATGACTGACAGCATATCTATATAACTAGATGCTTCTTAGATAAAAAAAAAAGATGGACAGTGGAATTGCAGACATACGCTGCATATTATCCCGGCATGTGGTTGACTTGCGCCAAAACTATTTACTGAATAACCAGATTATTTTTACAGTACATTTGATGTGCTAATTGATCACTAATCACTTAGAGAGAGTTAAAGGAGACTAGCTCAGTGTTATACAGATGAAGAAGGAGATGGTGTCCAGAAATCAACTAGGTGAGAATAAATATTTGTGGCTGAACTTGGCTCATAGGGAGGCAGCCATCTAAAAGAATCTTACTCTGTATCCACCTTTTTTTAATAGAAAAATTCTTACAGCTGGCTGAGATCAAGGTCTCCACACACCCCTAACAAAGTGCGCACACACTCACACACTGTACCTTGACACACAAACTTTTCTAATCATTTCTGGCACTCAAGTAGCCACATTTTCCAATTAAAGTACAACAGTTTACTTTAAAGGTGACCGCTGAGAAATGAATTTTGTTCCCTTGCAGGCAGACATGATGAAACATTAAGACTACGTTACTTGTACTTTACACACACTGATGTTGCACAATGAATAAAAAGCGTATTGTGTGTGTTTATTCAATATTGCTGACAAACTGAAAACAAATTCAAATGTATTCTTTCCACATTGGTTCACTAATCATTTTTGTGTGAGAAACTCTGACCAAGTGTGAAATGGCTTTTTGTCTATAAATTATCTATTTAACTATATGAGATTATAAGATTTACAGTTTGGTTGCTAATGCACAACATGTAGCCTGCATATCAACATAAACTGGTCCTTTAAATATAAGCTTCCTATGTGAGGAAGCTAATATCAACATAAAAGGTTTTAGATGTTTGTGTTTTGTGCATTTGTGAATAAAGCAGAGAGTTTGCAGAAATGATGAAACCAAGGACATGCTTTTCCTCTTGCTTTGTTTACTGTCCTCCTTGAGAAGTTATTTGGATCTCTGGAGATTATAAGGCTTTGGAGGGCCTGAGCGCAACCTCTCTGAGGATGTTCTGGCATTTATATCACCAGTTTAGGTTTAAATTGATTCTTTCATCATGCTGTCTGAGTCTCATTGCTCTGAGTCAGACCTTGGTTGAACTTTATTTATTGTTGTCGTGAGTTTGAGTGCTGCAAAGAGGCCGTGCTGTCCGTGCTTCACATCAATAATAACTGTTCTTCATTGTTAAAGTATATGTGGAGGAATCAAGGGGACACAATGATAATGCTGTGTCTGATTGGGCCAGAAGACCAAGTGAGGAGGAGAGCAGGGGGATGGAAGAAAAGAAAAGACCTGAAGACAAAGTAACTGCTCTGATAGAGCCGGAATTAATGCTTGAAGGAAGATGAAAAGACATTTTTGGAAGTGGGATAGCAACTGCTTATTATCTCTCTAATTCATACCAATCGATTACAGAAATATTGTATATTTCAAATTTGGACAGCAGTTAAAAAGCTGAGTGAGACATGACATGTAGGAAGTCATTTTAGTTCAAATATCCTCAGTGTCAGGAGCTAAATAAAGGCAAAGTTTACAGTGAACGAAACAGGCAATTCATTATGACTTTAAACCTGTATCACTGTTTCATTTCAATGTTATTATAAAAGTCAGTGTAGATTTAGGAAAAAGAAGTGGCACTAAAAAGCTATTTAGGGTTATTTAAAGAACTTTAAAGCTTAATGACACAAAATATATTAAAATGTCAGACAAAAAAAGAAAACAAGAAAAAATAAAAATAATGAAGTTTCATTCCTAAAAGCCTCAAGACGTTACAAATGTTTCGATCAAGATGAGTGTTTTGAAACAATGCAATTTACTTATTTATAGAGAAGTGTACTGTAGCAGAATTTTAAAGTCAGTATTTAGTATCAGACCACAGCTGTGTGAACTGGAGTGCATGGTTTTCTCAAAGATCCTCACAGGTGAAAATCAAGTTTGTTAACATAGTCATATGGTGTTTCCTTTGCCGCAAGATTGACATGAATTGTAAATTATATTATATTATATCATTTATTGGATTGTACGTGCCTTCAGAGTTTTTTTCATACCCATTTATGAAGAAACTACAATTGAAACATTATGATGCAGGCGCTGTACACATGCTCAAGGAGCTGCTCGGGCTTTTCAATCTGGAGTAGCTTCTTTTGAAGGACACCCTGCTTTCAGATGTCATACATTTTCTCTGTCATTACAATGTGAACGCAGAAACCATGATCGCTGTTATCATTGTCCGTTTGCAAAAAGCTGTCAAGCTGGTGCTTTGTGTACTGCATGTAATAGGGATGTCTGCCTCCTAAAGGCTCAGAGGGGAAAACACCAGCATTCATGCTGTATTAAAGTAAAAATTATATGATATGTGTGACTGATGGCTTTATATTGTGTGCCTCATGGCTACAGCATGCACAGGCCCACACTGATTTTGAGCTAAATATACTGTAAGACTTGTGTTCTTGCAGTTATTCATTTATTTTCCTATAAATGTTGTTTTGCTCTCTAGCAAAGCAATTATCACTCCCACCTTAACTGTTTATGCTGTCACAGCTGTCACTCCTAAGCAGTGCTGTTACCTATGGTTTGAATTCTACAGTACCTAAGAGGTCTAATATCCCTTTTCCCTTTTCTTTTGTATAACAGCTCATTTGTATTACATAAACATTCATTAACAGACCTCTGGTGATTATCTGTTTCCTTTCAGATCTCCCTTCATAGAATCTCTTTTTCAAAACCAATAAGAGGGAGTGTGGTGGTGATATATATACTATATAAATGTATTATAATGGACAACTGTCATGGTGAGGTCATCATAACAGGAAGCAGTTTGAAAAGCTAATTTTCTGAAACTTTGTGGCTGGTTGTTATTGCTGGGAGTTGACAAAAATAAAAAAAAGAAGGAGAAAAATCTGAAAGAGTCTGACTGCAGCTCTAATTATTTAAAAGAAATTTGAAGATATTGCACGTATCCTATGGTGGATCTGCATAAGAAAACAGTGAAAATGCTTTTAATGATTTCTCTGTTTATGAAAATCTGTCTGCTTCACCAGCCGAAAAAGCTGGTGATTGCATTGGAAGTGATGCATGCATGACTTTTGTGCACTTGCACTGCTTATGGATGAATTAAAAACTCCAGAAGCATAACAAGGAGAAACCGGGTTTGCAAGTGTGTGTGTGTGTGTGTGTGTGTGTGTTTGAGTAAGTGCAGAGTGCTAAGGCAAAAATCTATTATATAGGCCTATTTGTTTTTCTTGAATTTAATTTGCAAGAAAAAGCATCATACACAGTCTGTTTCTGCAAACTTTCACAGACTGAAAAAGAAACTCAAACAGCAGATTGGAAACATGCCAAGCACAAACCATTAGGGGTTTGGAAATAATCAGCTAACCTGGGACTGCTGATAACTGCTACTTCTGGGCTAAGTAGTAATCTTATCTCCACAGGTGAGTTGATTACCAAGGAAAATTGTACTAAATTGCCCAACTTAAAGACAGTCTTTAATCCAGAGTTCATTCAGCCTCTTGTAGAGGTCTTGTCGTTCCTCCGTAGTGTTTACTACAAATCATCCCCTCTGATGATTCACAACTCTGGTTTAGCTCTTCAGGTGGTCCTGTCTTTAGTGTTAAATATTTCACTTTATATACTGACTCCTTGTGACTAAAACCTAAAAACTGTGACATTAGCCATCTAAGTCAGTCCTAGTGGAAAGCGTGTGTTGATTCCTGTGAGGTTGAACTGCCACAAACCTTTCTGTGAGACCTAACCAAATGCATTCCACTGATAAAGGTGATGATGTTTGGCTGAAATACTTTGGGAAACAGATTACAGACAACTAACCTTTGTTCCTTTTGCTGATTTGTATTTCATTCTACATGTAAACGACTTCCAAAATGATGAGGATATTGAGAGCCAATGACCTTGCGAGGCATCTGGACTGCAGAGATCTCAATCTTGCAGGTCTATCTTTAAAAGCTCAAGGCTGATTGGTTCGTGTCTGGTCACAGTACGACTGGACCAATCAGTGTCCTTTGAGGAGAAAGACATGGCTACTACCACAGGTGTGGTTTAGTTTTGACAAAAATGAGAAGCAGCTGTAAGCTTGTAAACAATGGCGGCCACTAAAGAGGTTAGTGTGGATGCTGCAATGGTGGCAGTTTTATCAGAACTGAACAACGTTTCTCATTAGAAGAAGAGCAAAGAACCGCACTGAAGGCTTTTCTTGACGGAAAAGATGTTTTCATTTTTCTCCCAGCTGGCTTTGCAAGAGCAATGAATGGGATGGAGAGAGCGTTCGTCCAAACAACTTCCAGCTTTTTTTTTTTTAAGCAACCTGCCATTTCCAAAGCTGTCTATGGGCTGTTTCCCAGAATTTACATGTGAAATATATCCTATGGATATGTGAAACATTCCATCTGGTGTGTCAGGTTAGTGAACTCACAGGCTTGGGGTTGCAATTCATTTCAAATAACTCAAGGTCTCTTTTTGTGTGGTTCTTTAACTCTCTGTAGTGTTTTCATTATTAACATGAATTATATTATTGAATTTTTGTTGTGAACACAGTAGAAGAGAATTAGAATTGGGAGGCATGATGGCACTGGTAACTTACTGGTTAAAGGCACAACATAACTTTTTCTAAAGTGCATAACTGGTCGTAAAATTGAGAAACTTAGGCTCCATACTTGTTGTAACTAATACCATGGAGACCATGGAAAAACATTTTCTTTAGAAATGGAGCCTCAGTTCATTAGTCATGTCCTGTTAGGCTGTTATTTACTGAAGTGTCATGTTGTTTCAACCTCTTTTACACCTTTTCTAAAGTTAGCCACTTAGAGCTTAGATTAAGAAGAAAGTTGCCCAAGTGTGAAAATTACTTAAGATATGTATGATGTATAACACTAAACTAAGAAGGTAAATATAAACCATGTTCGCTATGTTATATGGCAGATGGTAAGGCAACCTGCCAAGCATCTCATTGTTAACATCCTAAAGCTGCTTGCGTGGATGTAAAGGCCCACAAATAACTATAAATACTGTGGTTACTAAAATTCACCATGAAATTGTTGACATGTGTATGAACTAGTAAGGAGCAATTTGTAAGGGGAAAAATTTGACATTTAATTCATGAGATAATTTCACTGTGGGGTAATCAGCAGCCATTGTTGCTATAGTGGAGATGCAATGGGTCATTCTGATTGTTTGGTTTGGTTACAGAGAAAATTAGCGGCAGCAGTAAAAGCTCTCAGTGGTTAAATATCAAACCGCTGCTCAGAGGCACATTGTTACCAACAAATAAGGAAGTGAAATGAACTCGCAGAGAAGGAGGATCACAAAATTCAGCTGTAGGCCTCTTTAATCACTTTGCTAGAACTGTGTCATGATGAGCACTGTCACCTTGATGTTTGAGTGTGGTGGTCAGAGCTTCCATAGAGGTGCGCACATTATCCCATTATATGAAGGTGTGTGTGGCTGAGTGGCTGAGTGATGTCTCTTCCAGCCTGATGCTCCACAACAGTATTTTTTCCATGGAGAGCCTACATTTCTCTTGTCAGTGAAGTTGTTCTCTGTACAGTTGGAAAAGGTCTTGCTCCATTAAAAGAGCTATACTTTAAAGCTAAATAAAGTGTGTCTGCTCTGGTAAAGCTCTTGAGTTGTTTGTCTCTAGACTCTGTTCAAACAGTGTTATTTGCTTTGGGATTTATAATACTCGTTGCCATGGATATGAGTTGAAGCATCAATCATTTCACCTTTGTGCCTTTCCTTTACATAACATGAATGGTAGACATAATTGGCAGCTGTAGACGCACATATGCGCCACACATTAGGTTGCTTGTCAGGAGAGCCAAATTGAAGCTGTGATCCACATTGAACAAATTTGTAAGAGTTAGATCATTTAATCTTTATAGATAAAATGAGTAAAACAATTATTTATTATTGTATTTATAAAAATGTATTTAGTTTTGTTTGCGTCTTGGCACTGGTGAAAATACAGAAACAGGCATTAGTGAGTGTTGAATTAAATAATTATTTGATCATTTAAAGCTAAGAAGTATAAAATTTTAATTAATATAACTGCATGAAAAATTTGTGTTCTATTCAACATGTGTGTAGCATAAAAGGGCAACACATTTGGTACAATAACAACAAAAAATTAAATTTATATACCTTTCTCTCTGTTTGACTCTGTTGATAGCATGTTTAAAGTGTACAGTACATGTACAAATACATATTTTTATTTTGCAAAAACCACAAAAAAAAAGATAATTTTAGAGTCAGTTGTGTATCCAAGATTACCTTCATGTTAGAAAGCCACTCCAGCTCTCCTAACATAATGTTTTCATCAGGAATTTTGTTTGTCAGCAGAACAGGATTTTAAATGAGTGTGAAATAAAACTGCCATGTGAATGGCAGTGTCCATTTATTTATTTATTATTATTTTATCTACAGCAAATTTTTATGTGCAAGAACAGCAAATGTACAGAAAGACAGTATAATCAGGACACTCACAGTGAGACACAACTCCACTCTGCAAGTGTATTTTTTTAGTACACTAACTTATGTAGCCACTCATTACAGTCAAGCCTTTTTCTATCCGCTTGGAGGCAACTGGTATATCAAAAATAATGTCATAATAAATATACAAATATTTATCTATAATACACTAACAACTAATATAACAGCTTTTTAGCAATATTCAAGTTCCAAAATACAGATAGAGTTTGATTAGATTACATAGTTTACTACTTGTTCTTGATATTTCCTGCAGTTATTTCCGAGCTACATATATAAGCTCACTGAGAAGAAACTGTATTATTCTTGGTCAAATGTCGACCACGCAGCCCGGAGCGTTGGCTCGTATAGCGTCAGATATGACCTTTGCTCCAGATTCTCCAATGCCATTTCCCTGCAAACTGCAGAAACAGTAGACATAAGTAGACAGTAACATTTTAATTTATGTATGAAAAGTCACCACTGCTTCCTGTGAAAGAGATGGGCGGTAAAAAAGAAAAACTCACTTGATATATGTCAGATGGTGGTTTCCCTTCAAAGCTGTTGCAATGAATATTGCTCCATCCATGCCCAAGGAGTTCTCCTGCAAACTGATTATGCACACATTTTTTGTCTTTTATTCAGTGTATAGTAATTCATTTATTAGTTACTAATTACTTGATTATTTATCATGACTATTTCATTAATTAATCTTATCTGAAAGAAATTAAATTTGATTTGGACACTGTTTACTTAAATGAAAAAAAAATATGCAAAAATGATTGGATGTTATTGTCTGTTACAAATTCAGTGTATGAATTTAGATTAAACTACCATGACAAGCAGGCTCAAAAGAAGTGACATAATACAGGCAAAGCAATGCATTGTGTCTATTTACACACAGCATGTCTAACAATGGCACACACGGTGAGGATGGAGTTGGACACAGCCTTGGGGTCGCTATTGTCAGCAGCAATGGCAGCTTCTCTGCTTTCTAATGTGAACTTGCATCATGATAACTGTTGGCCAGTACTTACTTCAAAGACTTGAGGCTTCTGTTGCTTTTCAGTGCGTTAGCAAGAGCCTTGGCTCCTTCCATCCCTACAGTGTTCCCACGAAGACTGAAACAGCGTAAATGGTTACAAACACTGAGTTTAAAACACAATAGTTATGTACATATATGGCAGAGCAGGTCATAATACTGGCTAAATCAGCAATGAAAGAGAAGTACAAGAGGTATTATTAGACTAGGATGAGAATCTTTACTGTACAAGATATTTCCCCTGCCTAATGTTACTTCCTTTTAGTGTTATTGCAGGGCGAACTGCAGCTGTTTTCTAAAAACCTTAAATATGATTTTCCTTCAATATATTATGCCTGTTCTTTGATGCTGTGTAATAGCTTGATTCAGTTTTTAGTTTTGTGGGGTTTTTTGCCTGATTTTTGCAACTTACACACACTGAAAACTTTCAGAGTTTGGACTCACTCTAATGTTTGCAGGGTTTGGTTGGTCATTAGAGCATTTGCCATTGCAATGGCGCCACTTGTGCCTGCTGAGACGCCCTGGAGACTGAGACAGAAAAGAGTGACCACATGGGTAAACAGTAGAAAACAACAAGCTGACACAGAGAGAAAGATTTCAGTCAATCACAACTATTTCAAATGTAAATTTTTGCATATTTGCATGTATAAAAACTTGTCATCAGTATTAATTAAAGCCCAATATAAAATACACATCAGTGACTTTAATGCCAACCATAATGTGAGTAGGGACGCGTTGGTTTTCAGGGCTTCTGCAAGAAAAATAACGCCGTCATTCCCAACTGCGTTCTCCTGAAGACTGCAGCAAGAGACAGAGACACAAACACACAGACACATTTTCTATTAGAAATAACAAAATCAACCAACGTTTGGTCAATAAAATCCTGTGTCTTGCCCAAACCTCCTTGACAGAAAATAGCTTTGAAATTTTCGGGGGGATCGATTGAATTACAGAGAAAAGATTGTGTGGGAAAGATGTGTGTGAAATGAAGCTGAAAATGCAGACGTCTGAACTACATATTGGGCTTACTCCAAGAGCTGCATTGTGGCATTGGAGAGGAGCGCATGGGCCAGAGCTTTAGTGGCTGTGGACTTGATGAAATTCCACTGAAGACTGAAAAAAAAGGGAAGAGAGGGATGTTAGACCTAGTAGAGGCAAATACTTCAACACTGTTAAGATTAACAAGCACAAACAATTAATGCAATTGAACACTGGTGATTAATGTGTGGCATTCTGCAATTTTGTGGTTGAGATGGACTGTTTTAAATCTTTAACGAATGAAAAAATACCTTTACTTATTACATTAAATTTCTACAGTATTCTATGTCTAGATCTCCATTATGCTACACACTCTACCTTTTATTACATCCCTGAAAAATGGAGGCAGCACAACAGGCTGTAAACTAGACACAAGCATACTGGCATGTTGTCACTTTATGAATCCTTTAATAATTTGTATTCTGATATTATTTTCTCTCGCAAATGTTGCTGAAATGGTTAAAAATCTTAAAATATGGTGTGATTGCATAACTCGTTTAAGGGCTAGTGGAATGGATCTTTTATATAGGCTCAATCTTTTATCACATTATCGCTCAGGAGCTCAGGATCATTTTCAAAGTGAGCGCAGCTGGTGACGCCTGATCTACTTGCAGGTTCTTGCATTTGCATTACAAGCCTCACTTACTGCAGAGAGGTGAGGCCTCGATTTGACTTGATTGCACCTGCTATGGCTTGAACCCCTTCATCATGCAGCAGGTTGGCTGTGAGACTAAGATAGATACACAAACACACACACACACACACACACACACACATACACACACATATGCAGTAAATGCATTAAAATCACACCATGTAGAAAAGAGACAGAGAGTACAAAACTTTTCTTACTATGTTCATTGTAATTCTGTCTATCAGTGCTTCTGTAATATGTCTGCTTTTAAGCTGATAAAACTCTGGCTTTGAAGTTTGGAAATATTGCTTTGTTCAAAATGGAAAAGATGATTAAAGGAGAAATTGTCATAAAAACGGGAAAAGACTCATATCATGAAGACTAAGCTCTAAATTTTACCATATCTGTTCAGCATTCATACAATGATATCAAGGGATTTGCAGTTTTCAATCATACAATCGCCCTGAGTAACACACCACTGTCAGGGGTAGTGACATTTTCAGAAGAGTCAAATATTTCCATGCCTCTGTGGGACATCATACTATGAACTGGAGTTAATGAGGTGACTCACTCGAGTTCTTGTAGAGAGTTGTTCTCATGCAGAGCACGGGCCATGTTCTTAGCTCCCTCAACACCAATTGAGTTCTCCCGTAAACTAACCAGTTAGAAAAACACATCAAAAAAGTGAAAAAAAAAAGCATGAGACATGACAAACAATCTCAATACAGAGAAAGCCTTATGTTCATTTGATATATCATACAATGATAAAGAACTTTTTGACATTTTGGAAATATGTCTTTAGAGTGCGTGTGTCCTAAAACCAGAAATGAATTAGCGGTGTTGAACTCTCATTTCTCTTCTCAAAGTCCGCGGGTTTTCTGAATAGTGTTGTCAGTTAGATAAACTAAATAAGGTCTGTGGTTGAGCTGCAGAAGCTTGAAAGACTCTCACATATTGTTCCGCAGCATGAAGCATGTCAGTAAATAGGCCACTCATGAATTATGAAGCTTTTACATGTCTTAAAAAAGGCAATAACTAGTTTTTACTTCAAAGATTAGAAAGCCTCACTAAGATATTGTACTAAGAAGGAATATAAGGATAAGTAAACAGGAATATGTTTTGTTCTTTAAGAGAGCAATTACAGAAATGCAGTATGAGAACTTGCACTTGCAGCATCTTCAAAAGCTAGTGGAACAAAAGCAACTCTATTCATGACTTCAAGGCTTCGGCTATCTATATTTACTGTCCAGATATGACCATCAGTTCCTTTAATAAAAAAGAGAATAGTACTTAACTATTATCAAACTATGAACTTAAGATTTAGCTATAATCATAGATAACCTTTGTTAGGTCTAATAAGGTTTTAACTAGGTTTGTGTTTTTCTGCTATTTGTTGTGATGACCCTTAATCTGACCTGCCGGGGGACTACAGATGGAAATTAGTCTTCTGGCTAACTTTGGTATATTTACATTGAAATGTTCATTAATATGCACTGTCCTTATAAATAAATTAAATAAAAT
>JAPZDY010000014.1:12318177-12332171 GCA_029783645.1 Ctenochaetus hawaiiensis | reverse complement strand
GAATTACATGGAAAAACTTCATGTAATTAAAATACTTAAAGTCAACTTTTTGGTACAATTATTTTTTTTGAGTGAAGATTAAAGGTCATGATGGAAAGTTCAAGTTAACGGCTGCTTCAACAGCTGTTGAGTGTTAAATATTGCAGTGCAGTGTACAGTAAGCAAAATGCAGGTAACTCACCCTGGGCTTGTTAGTAGTTGTCTGTAGCATCAAAGTATGTAAAATGCTTCCCACACAGATGTTTTATATAGTAAAGCCATAATTCTCACACAGGCTGGTGTAGGGCGACGACAAGTGTGAATTGAAGGAGTCTCAATAGAGTGAAATATAGTTGAGGACTAGCAGAAATATTAAATGTGTCACTAACCAACAGTGGCTTCATCGTAAGTTAATACTGTTGAGATACAGTGTTGTGCTGCAGCTTCTTCCTGTCTTCTTCCTTCCTGTGTTGTGGTTAGCAGGTTGAAGAGCAAAAAGAGAGAGAAAAAAAAAGATTCGGCCTTGCACTTGTGCTTGCAATGTGAAACTGTCTTAGGCTTGACACGCTTCAAACTCTTCTGTTTTGACTGTGCCTAAGCTAAGCGATCGGTGCTGAAACACAATGAGAACTGCAATGATAGAACTCTGGGAAATGACAGAGAAAAGAAACAGCAGAAAAAAAGAAATCAAGGTGAAACTTAATCATAGATTTGTGGAAGCATTTTATTTCAAACCTGCAGCATGTGCATGACACTGGAGGGAAAATAAGCTGGAGAGCAAATACAGTAAAGACTGTTTTTGAATTACATCCTGGGAGAGCAGATGGTATAAAGGTTTATTTCTAATGTTTCCTGTGACATCTGCTGTAGACCACGAACATGTGGTTTAAATGCTGACACGTCTAATCAGTAAATATGCAGCTTAAACTATTTGTTCAGTCTTACGGGTCCTTTGCAATTTTGTTATTAAAGATTATTGTCTGATGTTATAAATGCAGAGAAATGTTGATTCTCATGTTAAATAAGTGCTCTGAGCATATGTTAGGTCATGTTAATATTTTGAACAAATTGCATTATTGTATTCAGTATTGTGCAGCTTCTCCAGAACAATCATATATCACATTATTATTAAGAAAGAACATTTTGCATGTGAATATATTATGAGGTGTAACTTTGAGATGCAATTGCCTCCTTTTGTTTTTTAAAACTTTCTACATGTACCATTTTACACACAATCTAAAAAATAAAGACGTTTACAATAAAATACATTTTATGATTATTACATTACATATTTTCGAGGCTGGGGAGGGGGGTCAAAACTGCTTAGTTTCGAAGCTAAAAAAAAAGATACCTTCATTGAAATTGACCTTGTAATCTTTCAATTTTGTTTTTTAAATACATGAACAAATCAGATTTAATGTAGTTAATTTTGCTTGAGAAAAGTGTATTAAAACATCAATACTGAGAAATATACAGCTGAGGAAAATGGCACTGAGGACAAGGTCATTAAAGAAAACATACCAAAGTTCCGTGCACCCCAGCAGATGAGAGTAAGGCGACGCTAAAAGGTAAATGGCACATCAAAATGTTAAAAATGGAGCACAAAAAAGCTTATTTCATGACACTTTGTTTTGGCAATTTTTAGGATTATTCTCAACATTGGCTGGAATCAAAAGTGAAATCAAACTAACTGAGCCCATAAAATATCATACGTTTTGCTCTGGTTTCTGTGTTTTCACAATAAGTTATCATTTTAGATAATTTCAATAACCCCCCCAACCCCAAGAACACCAACATCATACCCTTCGTATTTACACTTATGGCTGCAGCAGAGATGGCTGTACTTTCCCTCTAATAAATGAGGAATCAGCTGATCTAATAACAGCACACATGTAAAGGCACAGCAGAGGTTTCTGAGCCATTCAAAAAAAAAACAAAAGCAGGGCATAAAATAGCTCTGATTTTCTTAACATTAAGCAATCTCTCATATCTAACAACAAATACTCTTCGTCCAAAACAAAAAAAATCTCAACATCAGCCTCTCACATCCCTTTTTTCTAATTTTCAATGAAGAAAATGTAAACAGTTTGCTTTAAGTAGCATACGAAAGTGGTTACAAACACTCATCACAAGTTAGCTAAAGACATTCACATTTAAAAAGACAATCAAGCCCTTCAATGACGTGAGTCTACAATGACCTATAACAGCATGTAATTTGAAAACAAAGCAGGAACTCGACTAATTTGAAGAATGAAAGTGAACTTAAGAAGTGTTATCTTTGTCATAAAGTCTGTTGTTAAAACACCAAAGTACCAGTTGGTAATAAGATGGAGGAAAGGTCATTAAATTAATAGAGTTTCCTGATTGAATACTAAAAGGAGTGGTTGTTTGAATTTAAAATTTCAAAAGCCATTTTCCACAGTACCATGAACATGTCAACAAAAATGACCACTGAGAACTCAAGCATTTAAAAACAAAATCCTCCCTTTTCCTCTAGAAGTAGTAACCTGAACTGATCCCAGGCAAAGGTTGTACACTAACATTTACAAAAATATGTTATTATCTTGTCCTTTTTTAAATTAAACACATGGGTTGTCTAATTGCTGCCATGTAATATCATGTCACACACTCATAACACACAGTTATGAGTCACTGAATCACTTATTTCCCACAAAGAAGGACATTTGTGGCAGCATTTGTCTCAAAGCAACCGCACTATCAGTCATGTACAGGTCAAATTAACCTGTGATTACACCCTTCTCTCGCTGCCTCTGCTCCCTGGAGTCCTCCAATGCACACAAGTCCTTCTGGGTGCACACCCAGTGATTCGAAGCCTTGATTATAGATCTGACAGTCCCTCGGCATGTTCACTCAGCTCCATGGTGTAATAGTCCAGAGGACGCCTGAGAATAGAGACAACAAAATTTTCAAAACAGAATCAAACTTTTATGCCCTCAGAATCTCTACATAGCACTTATGCACCAAGCACTGAAGCTCAAACAGATGCACAAGTCACTGGGTAATTGATAGAACAGGGTTTTCAAAAATTACTAAATAATTTTAACAAGTGTAAATAGTACTTAAATTCAAAAATACGCCATAAAGTCTTTCAGTAGCAGTTCACATGCTGTGTGTACGCTAAAAAGCATCTGTCTGGTTTAAGTTAAACAAACATAAAGAGGGACAGTAATTTAAAAAATCATAGATCATGCCATTTGCTTGACATTATGCACAAGCTGACCTCTGCTCTGTGGCATCATTAAAGCCCTGGGGGAGAGAAGAAAACCTCTCACTCTCTCCAGGAGGTGACATTATCAACTCATGATTCCCCTTCTGACACCCACGTTCACTTCTTGATTGGGTCTTATTAGTGTCGACATGTCCTTCGCCCTTGTGACTCCCGGTCTATGTTTTCAAGCACACCTGCTAATGTTTGGTGTCAGTTCCACCTTGTCATCAGTCTGAAGTAGAGAAACCTACTTTTCCACGTTGCTGTTTTCCTTCATAGTCTTTTCTGCAAATAAGCAAATGGCCCTCTACTTCATGTTTTCACTACATGTGCATTTCTAGAGTATGTCACAGTCACATGATGTGTGTTTTTATGTGTATTAAGTAGGTAAATTGGCCCAGTTTTTAAACTAAAACATACTATTGTAGATGCTGCTTTATGCCTTGTCCATTTGTACAGAGGTATATGATAAAATAGAGCTTTTTCTATGCATTCTCATCCACACAAGTGTAGCAGATGAAAAGATATTCTGAAACTCTGTTGACATGCAGACAGGGGAAATTGGACTGTTATCTCCTTAGTTTACACTGGTTATATAATGCTGGGTCTAACCTTATTGAAATGACATTTGACATGTTTATGCATAAATGTACTCTTACT
The DNA here is from genome assembly GCA_029783645.1 of Ctenochaetus hawaiiensis. Taxonomy (NCBI): domain Eukaryota; kingdom Metazoa; phylum Chordata; class Actinopteri; order Acanthuriformes; family Acanthuridae; genus Ctenochaetus; species Ctenochaetus hawaiiensis. The sequence continues at coordinate 12,328,303 of JAPZDY010000014.1, read as the reverse complement.
GTTTTGCTCAAATATGGAGGACAGGTGTCATGCAGGTTACTAAAAAAAATCAAACACTCCCACCAACATAGCGGGTTGTGGATGAGAGCTTCTAGTTGCAGGTTGACTGCTCGTTATTGTATGTTTTTTTCTCTTTTTCAGCAAACAAATCACACTCAAAATGCAAGTCAAGGGAGGTGGAGATAGACTTGAAAACCATGACTATAAAAATATTTTAAGAAAGCACAAGTACAGAACAAGTACACTTATTCTTTTTTTTTTTTGAGCCGGAGGCAAATAGTATTAATGTGCACTGCCACCGCCTACTACGACAAAGGAAGGAATGGTGAGAAAAGAAGCGAGGCTCTGGATTATTAACATGGTATTATTATACGTTTAAATTTAGCACAATTCGATCATTTCATTTATATTATATCACAGCTGTCAAGAAACCAAGAAAAATCAAGAAGACCTCCTTAATGGATCCTACAGTTACAATCAAAAAACTTAGCTTCTCTCATTAGTTCCCCTTGTCTAATATAATGACTTAATGGGTGTTTTCCCCCCATTCTATTTCATTTTTTCAAATTTTCATTCATCATTTCATTCCATCATCTCAACCAACTCCTGGAAAACAAATCAGAAAATCAGCAATTCATCTCCAATCAGGTTTGAACATCTAACAGTGTAGAGAAAAAGACAGGGAACATAATGCAGAATAAAAAGACTCCTCACCTTCTCCTGTAGAAATATGTGAAGAGAGCAGCTCCCAGTCCGAGCAGCAGGAGCACTGCGACTATCAGGCCTATCTGTAACCCCAGCGCAGAGGCTAGAGAAGAGTCAAATAAAGACTTAGTTACAGTTTCTGAACAAGTCAATAGGTTTACACACTTCAAGTATGAGTCTTAAGACATCAGTGTTGGCAGAAATTGGGCAGTATTAAGAATGAAGCTGCTGGTAGAGGAAAGACTTAATTTATTTGGCTTTAAATAATGTCAGATTTTGCTGTTTTTCTTTTTTTTGTCAGGCGATTACTGACCAAAAAACAAATACTGTGAGAGAAAAAAAAAGGGGGAAAAAAAAGATCACTGTTTTACGTGGGGGAGTTTTTTTTGTTTCAGGCTATTTCTTGGTCAGGACTGGTTACTTCCTGGAGCCTAAACTGGTTGCTGGGCAACCACTCAGAGCTAAAAAAACAAACCGACACACTGTGGCTTTTGTGCAGATTAAACAACGCACGCAGAAATGAATACAGAGGAAGTGTTGAGGTTATTATAACAGTGATGCATTTACTTTAACAAGGCAAACATGACATCAAAGCCAGGCTTTGTTTTAACATACGACAAGTTACATTTAATCAACCTCCTATAAGCCAGCTTCATATACATCCCTCACTTGAGGTAAATGAAGGCTCTGGCCACTATTGGAGGGAGGACAGTATGTATATATGACCATAATTATGATAATAGTACTACTCTACCTCCACCTGTGATTATTCCAGATCTTACCACAATATATCTTACTTGGCTATCTGAATGACATGACTATGCGTGGACTTTGTTATACATGGTATCTACAATATAAGAGATCATTTTGATGTGACCTCATCACCAAGAGTTGGAGGCTGTTGTGTTCAAAGTTTATTAAGCCTGAAGACCCCAGAGACTGAGGCTGGTCTGGCTGAATTTTCACAGCACACTACAGACTATTAATTTATTGATTTAGCCTATTAGTATGTGTTTTCTTGCTGAAGCGAGGATGAATTAGCTGTGCCACCCAGCATCTTGAGTGCTAACTAACTGTTTGCTTACCCCTTCATTGCACTGGGGAGCTGGTGTGATGGAGAAAAGATGTTGCTAACCTGTGCTTGTGTAACGGTTCGTGGTTGGAGAGGAGCAGACATCTCCCTGAGTGGATGAAGGATTCATGTGTGATGTCTGGATGATGAGGGCCTTCTGATGGTCGGACAGGGCCTGGATGTTCCCCCACACTCTCAGCCACCCGGACACACAGGAAAAGTTGGCTCCTTGAACACAACAGAGGAACAAATGCTTCACTACTTACATATATAAGTGTTAAGGACATGCTGTTGTTTTGCAGATATTTCTAATAAATTAACTGGAAACACGGGATGTTTCTTTACTTTAAAAAAAAGAACAGTAAATGACTATTATTCAGCTAAAATGAAGGATTCAAGGTGTGATAATTATATTAGAATTGCCACACCTGAGCCTGTCTGTCTCTAAAAGATTTATTTCTGTGAGAATATACTGCCGGAGCTGGTAATGCAGTTTCTGAGTGTTGTTCATATCCTGTGAGTTGCTTTATTATCAGACTGGTGAAGCACTGCTTTATTACTCACAAAATGTGTTATATTAGAGCTGCTTTCATTAATCAAATGCACCTTTGCACGTCACTGCATTTTCAATAAAAATAGACCTGGATTTAATTGAAGCAATGTGTTTCTGCACAAAAACCACACTTCCTTCTTTAGATTTCACTACAATACTATGAAAACAGTGGCCTGCGATCGTTTTTCATCAAGATCCTTCCCAGTGGTCTATGACTGTTTCTTTCTTTTGCCTTAAAGCTTTAGAATAAATGTACTGGTCTTAATCTATAATGAGTGGAAGTGCCTCACCTTGAAGGTACAAGGCAGAGATGCCACAGTGACACTTCTGCTCCAGGTAGTCAGCCACCTCGGCGACCCTTTTCCCCTGGATTGGACCGCTGCAGTCTGGGACAAACAGAGAGGAAGTCAGCCTCTTCACTGTGTTGTGACCATTAGGAAAAACTGTCGCAGAACTGGTACACTTTGACAAGAATTCAGACAAAAAGGTTCTGCTTTTTATCAGTATCGCATTGAGGTTCATTATCTTCATTGCTGTTGTTATTTCTAAAGGATTTTTTAGGGGCAGTTTCACCCTACTAAGCAGCAGGAAACATGTAGTCAAATTTTTTTTAATCCTATGCACAACAATGAAATAGCATCAGGTCAGTTAAGGTCAGTCTGCTGCTTATTGCCAAAAATCACATGTCAAAAATTTGCCTTAAGTTTTACAGCATGTGAAACATAAGACTTTGTTCTTCTTTGAGTCTATTTGATTCAGTTTTTAAACATCTTAGTTGTGTTAATTTATAACGCCTCACCTCCTGACGGCTCCTGCCCGTCACTCGACAGGGGTCCGAGGCAAAGGTCGATGTGACTTGAGAAGGCGGAGCTTGGACAGATGTTGGTGCTTTGAGGTGTGGGTGAGGAGCTTGTCCAGGAGGAGGCGCTCCTCACCTCACAGCATGAACACCTGCTGAGCGATACAGGACCGTCCTCCACTGACCTGCACATGTTAAAAGACACATAAACAGTTTCTGATTATTGCAAAGGAGAAAGAAGTCAGACATTTCAACTTCAGCCTTTTTACGGTGACCACAAATAATCAAACTCAGTAACCTGGTTGTTAAGTGGTTCTGTTAACCTGAATTTATTTTTCTACCAAGTAGCGCAATTGCAAGAAACATTATCAGGAAACAAAGGCTGTTTTTATTAGTCACAGAAGAACCGATGGATGAAAAGCAATTTCTACAATAACACACAATAAAATTATTACCCCGACATGGGAAATGTGATCGTTGCAGAGGCCAGATGACTCAGCAGATCAAAGATGTACGGCATTATGTATACAAGCAAACAAATGGAATAAAAAACAAAGAATACAAAGCATCAGCACGCCTAGTAGTATTAAACATGTACTGGAAAAATTTGAACTACCGACTTTTACAGTCTTCGATCTTATGATGAAAAAAATCTATGAAAGAGCAATTCATAATAAATCAGTACTAAACTGATGCAGCTTGTTGTTGCTGAAGCAGAGGACTAATGCTAAAAATTTTGCCACTTGATGAATGAAAAGGCAGAAGAAATTAAGTACTGAATTTCATGAATTACCTCAGCGTGTTATTTTGCCTCAATCACTTTATTTACTATAAAAAAAGAGTGTAATGACATGGCAGCCAGTTCTGCTTTTCCACGGCTGGTTCCTTGTCAGATTCTTTCTTCTAAGTTTATTTACTAACAGCAGCTAAAAATGACAAGGTTGTCTCTAAAGAGAAAAAGTGATGTGAGCATTTACGCACGGGGCACAGCAGCTATAGCTTTGGTCACGACTTGACAGTAAATAATGTTTTGTGTTCTGATACACACATACACAGGTAAGCTGTTACACATAAATTCCAGGTTTATATAGTAGATTTGTAAGTAATAAAGCAGCTCTTTTGAATGAATCCTGAGCTGCATCAGATCTATTGAGGCATTTTTATTTTTAGTAGCTTAAAGTCCAAGTTAAACTGACCATCCCATAGTTTCTCATCCCCCAAGAAGATTGATAAGGTGCAAGAAATAGAGCTCCTCTCTGAGGGTTAAGTCTCAAATCCTAGATACAGTGCTTTATCTGTTGGTGTGTCTGACCTAATTTAGAAATCAGATAGATGCTTTTGCATTTCCATCCGTCAGATCATAACCTATTTTGGGCAAAAGGCTGTGATCTGAATGTAAAAGAGCAAACATGTTAGAGCTCTTGTTGATTCAAGCTGTTGGGTTTTTTTTCTGTATCTACCTGAGAGCTGGAATCACTTGTCTCCCTCTGGTGGTGGACAGAGAGGACAGCAGCTGCTGGTTTTCACTAAAGACGAGCACATCTCTGAGACTGGAGTTGGTAAGAGCAGTGCCAGCTCTACAGACGCTGAACAGGTCATAGCACAGGACTACAGCTCCTCTCACCGGCACTGTGGAGCCCTCCGGAAAAGTCTGATCTATGCATTAGAGAGAGGAGGTAAAGGAAAATAGCGAGAGACGGTGGGAATATTGAGAAAAAAAAGAAATAGGAGAGAAAAAAGTTTGGGAGAGACTTCTATCCCTGAACCTCATGGCCCTCACCTGCTCCAGTGACATTTCCAACAATGTAAAATCCATTCTGGTCTATAGATCCGGTCAGAGGAAGGGCGATGACGGTCCCACTGCGCTCCTGGTCAAACACACTGAGCACCAGGCCCCGCAGGTCTGTCATTGGGGACCCGTGAAGCTCCACAAAGGCCCTCTGTTTGCTGTGATTGGTCCAATGGCTGCTAGCCACCTCATTGATGACCACACCCTCTGGGGCTGGAGGGGGGCGGGGGCAGCTGTTCTCTCTCAGAGGGGTGGGTCGAGCAACCTGCACGGATGAATACTTTTAATACACTGATGATTTTTTCCATATGTATTGAAGTAACCATATACTGCTCTTGTTTTTCACCCTGTCGTCTTGCACGTTAGATCCCTTGTACTTACTGAAAAAGCAGAGAGGTCATAAGGATAAAGTCCTCGACAGCGGCTGAGCGCCTCATCACCAACCAGAACCTCTGGATCCTCCAGCAGAGGGAGCTGTCCTGGGGTCAGAGCTTTGCTCAGCTCCTGCGCCTCCTTATCTGATCCTCTCTGCCGGTACACGACTGCATCCAGCAGGCCTTTGGTGGGGATCCCCCTTTGCGTAGCTGACGGTGGTCCGAAAGGGCTGCGATAGAGCGCCACGGCATCTGGTCCGTTCTGGATTGTGTTTGGTGGCAGGCGGAGCGATGGAGCTGGCACCAACCTGTCACTGCCCAGCAGAAAGTAGCCCTTTGAGGTGGTGAAGTGCCCACTAAGGCTGATCTCCCTGTAGGGTTTGTTGTTGTGAGCACTGAACAGTAGGATCCAGATGCCCTGCAGGGAGACACGGCGTCCCGATGGGTGCCATAGCTCGATGTACTCGCCGTCCTCAGCTGCGCCGGGGGTATCTGTGTTCAGCTCATTGATCAGGAAGTCACTGTTCCCCCAAGGTGGGAGGTGAGGGGGTGAATCTGTACCTCCAGGAACCACTAAAGCATGAGAAAGGTGCTGATTAGCTCCTGTTAAGCAAATCCTTTAACTTTACTACAGTTGTTCTATGGATTTAACAAAACAAGTTATATTGCTTGATGAAAAATGCTGGTAGACAAAATTTGTTCCTTTGGAAATTACAAGCTAGCTGTGTTGGGTCTTTGTGCTGAGCTAAACTAAACTGGCTGCAGCTTCATATTCAACAAACCGATATTAAAGAAGTATAAATGCTCTCCTTTTCAAAAAGATGAGGAAGTTTATTTTCCAAAATTTATATCTTTTTTTTATTGAGCACTAAACCTGAGCACTGAAACTATTTAAGGCATCTTTTCCAAAAGTCTACATTTGCAATATCCAAAATCCCTCCATTAGAGAATACAGTACAACTAATCTGTCTGTCATGAGTAAGATGATTTTTTTATGATATTTATCCTTCACCCTTAGCTGTCAATTTCCTATAATGTCAAAGATACAAAGAAAATCTTTAGTTAAAGCAGCTCTTATGAATATTACTTTTTCTTTGTGTGTACGTCAACATTTTATTTATATTTTGAGCTGGAAACAAAACTCAAATATGTTGACAAGCTGCACCTTCTCACATTGGGGACTGCTAGTGTTATTCAATAATTATGTGGTTATTACTAAAAGCAATTTATGCCCAGTAATTTCAAGAACAATGTTTTACCTTTACTGAAGCACCAACAAACCGGTGGCTTATGAAAACAAACCAGTGACTACTCATTATTGAGTCTGCTAAATAGCACATTCTCATCCACTTTGCCACAGTTTGACAGCATGTTTGTGCATTTTTCATGAACAAAATGTGATTAGTATGTTGAGCTATTTTCTGCTGCGTGTTGTTGTTTTGAAACAGGAAAAAACAAACGGCGTGCCAAATCCACAGGGAACCGTTGAGATAATAGATGAACGCATGCAAACACTGAAGCCTGCTAAAGAACTCTTTGAATGGATCACTGAACTTCAGAGAGCCGAGGCAAGACATTCAAGGCTACATCAGAATGAAATGTCCATTATAATGAAATCCATCTCCTGTGTTTATCAATGCATCTGCAATATTGTATGAAAAAATATTAAAAAGCTAGAAGATTAATTTTCTGTTTTTTTCATGTTTACTAGACTGATACAACATAATGGAGCGCAATAAATTACAATGTTTTGATGCTGCATTTTTCAGAAATATTAACTTGTTGAAACACTGTGGGCAGGATTAAAAAAAATCGCTTTTCTGTCCACCGGCCAAATTAGCAAAAGCTAATGTACCAGCCACTTGCATATTTTACCAGCATTTGGCTGGTAACCGATGCTAATTTTGTGCTCTGACTGTAAGGCACATACATTTTTGATGTAGACTGTGAGGGGTAAAAAACCTGATGTCCCTTTCTTTTATCATTTATTACAGACAGAAGCTGTGGTCACTGCTATAAAGTAAAATGCATATAAACAGGCTGATTACTTATGTTGTATGCAAAAATCCAACAAAATGCACTGTTTACAGTTACGACTTGATCAGACTGTTTTTTATACTACATATCATCACATTCAGCAGAAGCATAATGCAAAAACACTGATTCAACTTACAAGACATTTCTCAATGAACTCTGAAGTATTACTGTGATGAGTTACACATGTGAACAAATGGTTATTACTGCTATTTTCATGCTATTTGTTAAGCAGTTTTAGGTACATTATGCAGGTTTTCTCCAAGTTTTGTTTTTATACTCTCCTGTCATGCCTTTGATAATGCAAGTGTGTGCACACGGCATGCAGGTATCACAAAGCACATTTCTGCCAGTTTCATATTATTCTGATGAACAGTTTGTAGCAGTAACATGTGGAACGATGTGACAAAAGACAGGGAGGAAAAAGGCTGCTGGAAAGCTGATGGTGAACTTGTTAGGAAGCAGTTGCTTGCAGTATTTACAAAATAATGTAAATATTGAGCAATTTTAGCGATCGAATGGAGTCTTCAGTTACTAGTCCATGATTTACTTTCCTTTTAGCTCTGTTTATGTTCTCCTTCTTCCTGAACTGAAAAATATTTTTCTTTAAACTCCCAAACTGTCTTGTCTGAAGCAGCTGCCTGCAACAACTGAAAACAACACTAACAAAGAGAGCGCTGAGACTGAACCAAAACAATAAAGTCACTAGACAGAAAACCTGAACAACGGCCGAAAAGATGCCACAAGTCTGCAGAGCTGAGGCGGACAGTGGTGTCCAGTCATAATTCCCCACCCCTACCTCTTTCACATACTAGTGTTTATGCAGTCTGTTTTTAATATTAAAATACAGGTTACAGCTGCTCTTAAAAGATACAGAAAACTACTGTGTTTACTTGAAAACTGCAGCATGTATTTTTAAAGATGAAAGGCACAAAACAACATTTTCTAGGCCTGCAATTTGTTCTTTTTCTCTGACTGAAACATGAGTCAAGTGTAACTTTCAACACACAGTATCAGCAGTACAACTCCCTGTGGCTCAGTTCACGTGGGTGTGACTGACTTAGCATCATTTTGTTTCTCCTAAAACAAGTGAAAGCCTTCTAAGACTATAGAATGAAACCTCTAAAGATAATTCTGTTTCTCATATTTTCTTGGATTTGAAATAGCTGTACTATTGGATTTGATAAGGTCTGGAAACACTAAAGTGAATACAAAACGGGTAAGAAACGAGCCGTCATGTGACCACAGAAGTCGAAAACAACTAACACTTTAATCGCAATATCTAAATCCCTTTGTTTGAAGGTAAGACCTCAAGTGAGCACACCCGAAATGTTAGAAAGAATCTCTCACTGCTTAAGAAAACTGTCGGTGCACAACTGGGTTAAATGGCCCTTTGTGTCAGTTCAGCCAGAGCATTAAAACAGCGCTCACATCAGCTGATCGGTGACAGGAGAAGCTCAGTATCATTGGCTCATTGATGCATCATCCTTTTTTTTTTTTGGCCACTAGCTGACCAGAAGCATCCAATCACATTCATAAAACCGTTCTAAGGGGCCTTTATGAACTGTCAGTTCTCACCATCACTCGGCTGATTCCCTCATGCCAGCACTGCTTCCTGCTGCAGCTCCCTCCACCTCCCCAACCTCCTACTCAAGTGACTGAAGGGTTGGCACTGTTGATTTGCTCCTTCAGGGAGAAGATTCTTCCCTTTAAATTGGATTTATTTGATGTGACTGTGACTGAAATACTGCAGGTTCAGGTTGAACCAACAGCCTTTTGTTTTTTCTTTGGCTGATCTTGAGAAATTTAATGCAAAAGAGGGTAGTTTTAACATATCCATATGGTTTTATACTTGGCTGGATCATAAATGAAAACAGAGTCTAACACATATACTGTGCCTCTGATTTAATATTTGCAAATAAAATTTAAAAAAGCTCAAGCATCCAATCAAATGCATCATGTCTAGATCAGGTGTTACTTGCAACTATCTGTTAATCGCCCACGCGTTACCTACACCCTTCCTTACTAGCTGTAGCTGCAGAGAGAGAGCAATAATATGTCTTTGCCGCCTAACATAAAAGCAACAATTTGCCTGAGAAAAATAGGGTTTTGAAAAAAAGTGAGACTGAAATCCATTTTTTCTTCTCTTAACAACTGCATCAAACACACAATAACACTGAGCGTCACATACAAATCCAAGAGTCATGAAACTCATTTGCTTAAACACTCACCAACGCTGTAGGGGCAGATCTTTGGCCAGGGGCACTGGTTGGGCTGTCCAGGAGTTTGCTGGGCCTCCCAGAAGACACCAGGATCTCGGGCCCAAGTGGCAACACCACAGCGACTCAGGCAGAAGCCTCCCTCTCTCAAACTAACAGAGGAATGAGATCATAAAGAGACAACCTTCATAAAATAACCCTGTTTTGAAGGGCTGTAATCCCACAGTTAATGTTGAGGGACAAATTCATATTTTGCATGGGGTCAGGGTTAGGATTAGTGACATCAAAATGACATCATAATGCTATCCAGTGATATAAACATTTAACACAAAGAAACTAACTGTAAGGCTGCATTGTTTAAAAGTATTTGGCCTCGCTAGCAATGTGCCTCCAGGGATCAAGAGTCAGTTGGTGTTACATTTTGCACAAGAATGAAATAATTCAATGACTATTGGAAGAATTGCCAAAATATTTTGCACTGACATGGTGACTTATGGTTCCGTGAATATAAATCTTACAATTTCAGTCACATCCAGACTCTTCTCACATCACATGCCGATCAACATATTTGGCTTTTATTC
>JAPZDY010000014.1:12292495-12308370 GCA_029783645.1 Ctenochaetus hawaiiensis | reverse complement strand
GCATCCAATCACGTGCACTTACCATACAGAGTGCATGTTTGTGTGTAGGTGTGTGTGTGTGTGTGTGTGTGGATAATGTGTGTGTGTGTGTGTGAGATGGAGAGAGACAGGCAGGGAGAATCCCTTTGTGTTCCCTGTGAGTCTCCAAGGTCATGTACAGAAACTCATGAACAGATTAGCGACAGCCGCCAAGTGTGAGGTGAGGTGGAGTTTATATTCCAGGTCATGGTGTGGGATTAGGATTTTGTACTGCACATTTAGGTTAATGGCTGTGAAGGCATCACCAATGTGCCTCTGGCTGACCAGATGTGTTGGATTTTTTGATCTGAAGTGATGCCTCATTTCCCTTCCCATCATCAGCAGCAGCAGAGAAAACCCCCTCGCAGGCTGAGTTGTGTGGCTTGTTTTTGCCGACGTTCACTTCCACCGGTGAACATCCCCACATAATCTGCCGGATAATCCGAAAGGGTTAACTGCCGAGAGGGGATGAGAGGTGCGAGAGCAGGAGCTTGGCCACAAGTCGATTTCTCCGAGAGATTGCAGTCATGTTTGATACCCAGTTCCCATGGCAACCAGCGACCGTGGTGTACCTGACCTACATATGTGCTGTATGTACACAAACACTCGCTAACCATCTGTTACTGTCGCTTTGTACAGCGGCGCGTGAGGACTTTGAGTGGCGGTTGAATGAGTCTATCAGGGACAGTGAGAACAAACAGAGGAGCCAGGAGCTGCTCGCACCATTTTTGAGAAGCTGTCAATGATTTGTGTCAACAATGGCTGGAAGTCACATTGAGACAAGCTGTCTCTCTGTGAGGGTATTATTATGAGTTTGTTGACATATAATTTGTGACAAGACAGCAATACTGGCATTTATTTAAGTGCAGCAATTAGTTACTAAAAAAAGACACACTCACATTTAAAAAAATCAAGTCAAACAGACATTTTTGCAGCTTAGTGCTTTGACAGTAAACTGACTTTACTGTTTTACCACCACACAGTGAAAATGTAAGTTTTTTCACTCCAATACTGTATTCAAGTAACTCCATTTTGTGCTACATCTACTCCACTTCATTTCAAAGGCAAATGCTGTACATGTTACTCTGTTAAATTTATATGACAGCTAGTTAATCAACATTATAAATGATGATTTATTATGACTGATTAACTGGCAGCCTTTGAGGCAGTTTAATCCATTAAGTCCTGATGCAACATTTGCATGCACATAATTAGTCCCACATTCACTATGCAGTATTACAGTGATGCTTACACATGAATGCATCAACAACTATATATGATAATAATACTGTTGCATTTTTACTTAGGTAAAATTTAAAATGCATGACTTTTACATATAACAAAGTGTTTTTTATTGTAGTGCTGTTACTTTTATTCAAAAGCAAAAAAAAAGCAATTTCCTACACCTGAGGTCTTCCTATCAAAACAGCATCTATTTTACATTAGTACACTTATATGTTAAAAAAAATATACTGCAAAGAAATAAAGAAATCCTTTGAAAAAAATTAGATACATTATCTATCTTGATGTATTTATAGACATCAATTGTGTTTTGTTTGTCAGATGTTTCTCTTTCAATTGCTTTTGTGACACCATCCACCACTCGCACAAAGTCCAGTTCAACAAATAACACAGTTGAGTCTGCTGATAGGTTATCAATAACTGATGGATGAGAGAGTGAACATTAAACTGAGAGTGAAGCCAAAAGATAAAGTGTCAGGACTCATGACTGACCAAACAGCAACGTGCAACACAGCTGACAAGATGACTGAGAATGATTTATAACCAGGTGTAGGTGTAGCAACTGTTGTGTTGCAAAAGAATGAACAAGAAAAGCCAAGAACATAAAATAGTTGTTTTAAACTTTTCTTGCTTGACTTTCTTTTAACACATAGAAAAGCTTTCTCTTTATATTTCATTTCACATCACTTTAAGTCATGTTTCTGGTTACCTGATTAGTGTTTGTTCAATATTTTTTCTTCTTTTAGTTCTGCTTTTGGTCTCTACCAACTTCTGAGTGAAATGTCTTGCTATTAACCACCAACCAGCAGCTAACTTTGCTCTGGTTGCTGTCTGCTGCTCAGCAGGTAGTTTAAAATGGGCTTCAACAGCGTCCTTACTCAAAGCAGCTGCTGGTGTGGACAAAAACCATGATATGGGAGCGCTGAGAGGGAAAAAAATAGCAAAGTTAAGAAAACCAAAACAATTCGCACAAAGATGCTTTAAAACTTAACAAAATTGAGGGGGCTGCAAACATGGTCATGTGTTGTTAATGTAAAAATATTCACACTTCTAATATTACTTCATATTAAAACAGTCTGTCCTTGGTTGAACTGTTCACTCTTCATATGCAGTGAGAGTTTTGAGGATAGACGTCATGTTAAAATAGACTTCATGTTTAGCTCCAAAAAAAAGACAGAAAACTGCGGTTAAAACGCCACCTGCATGGATGCTGAGCTCATGCACCTCATGTAGCTATCTGGCTAACAGAACGTGATGACCTTCTGACCTCTTGCTCGTCCCTTATCTCTTTTTCTCTGCATTTTCTCCTTTTTTAAAATGTTCCCTATATCTCCCTGGTGCCCTGCAATCTAAAATAGCTGTTACTTCTTCTCTTCATCTTGCTCTTTTCGTCTCTTCTTCTCTCCCCTCCATGTTCATCGATTCTGCCCAGAAAGAGCAGGGGACAGTGTTCCCCTGTGGGGCATTCTGGGTAATAAATCTTATTCCTGTCTACATGTGGAGGCTCATGGGAAGGTTCTGGCCCACTTTTCACCCAGACAAATATAACCACATAATGGAAGAAAGTGGGCTGAAAAAGTAGCAGAGAGGTGCACCTGAATAAATGTGTTTGTTCAAGTTCAGCTAGTTTTTTAATTCCCTTTTCAGCAGTGTCACCATGTGAAGGTTTTCAACTATTTATTTTAGTTAGTTTTAACCATTTTGCATTACTTTATTTTTAATATTAACATATATTAAAAATAATATTTCCACTTTACATTCATTATCTTTAGCTATTTGAACAATTATGGAGTTGCACTAAACATTACTTTAAGCAAACTTTTTTAGTGTATCCTTATCCGTTACTGACGTACTCAGTGACTCCTCTGCTTGCATTGTGATTCATTTCCATGCACTGGTAGTCTTCTCCTTGGTTCCTGCAGAGAAAGTAGCTGATGTTTCCTACATTGTCATGCAAAAGTTCTATTGAAAATATGTATTTTCTAGCCTACTAAAACTATTTATATCTTATGAATTATATCATTCCATGAGTAATAAATGGCCTCTAAATGTCAGGTAACAAAGACTGATTATTACAGTATGAGGCAAAAGGCCACAATAAGACCAGAATATGCTGTGTGACTCACTTCCTTGAAAACACGGGAACACTTTGTCAGTCCGTCTTTCGCAATACTCTTTTTAAATTTTTTTTAAGTTTTTGTCCAATTATTTCTATTCATCCTTGAGAAGCAGGAAAGAGCAGGTCCAGTGCATGTCTCCTGAGACAAAAACACAAAAATACAGGAGGGAGATCCACATGTGTTAGCAGCTGCTAGCTCAAGTTTGAGCACCAACTGTGTCACACGGAGATAAAAGTGCACTTTGGGAAAGTAAAATGAGTTGGGCTTGTCAGTTTCAGTTATGTAAAACTGGAGCAGCAACTGTCCAGAACAGGAGGAACATGCATCCTTTTTCTACAGCAGGTTGCTAACAATTACTGCAAAGCACATAATATTGAGATCTTTAACTTGTGACTGTATGAGTATCAATATTACGGTGTCGAAAGACACACACTGCATTCAGAACTTTATTTAAGCAAAAAGTGCAGAACAGTTTGCCTCAGAACATACCTAAATGACCAGAGATATGTCTCACTATGCAGAAAATGGTACAAAATATATGCTATATAACTAAATTACAATTAGTGATGCATTAATGTGTACATAATATTAATGCTACTGCTGGTAAAGTTGGAGCTGATCTTCTAATCTCAGTATTTAGTTAAGGCTTAATCAGAATTAAGATAAGACAAAAACTGAAAAGATACACCAAATTGCATAATTATGAAGCTTTTTCTTTGTGTGGGGATTGTGTCATTCATCCTGCATGTTCAGTCTACTCATGACATAAGATTTCTTGTTTGGTCAATACATGACAATAGACAACAGATATTTGAAACTCCCAAAAACGACCTTTTTTCTCTCACAATATAAGCAACCATAAATGAGCATTACTGTGGCTTTGGGCTATAATTGCACACCTTCACCTTTGCTAATCTCCTTCTTCCCGGAACTGTTTTTATATCTTGTGCAGTTCAGCTGCATGTGGCCTTAGTAATCTTCCTGCCTGAATGCGTCATAATAATTAAAAATGGAATATATAGTCTGGAGAGCAACCATTTCTGTGGGCTCATTAATTTTTAATGGTTTTCCAGAATAAGAATGGGGGAAATTACGTAAGATAATACATCACACTTTGAAAGTCACACAGCACAAACAATTTGAGGCGACACTTTGATGTCGACGAGTCTACTTAGAGATCTTCCTCCAAGGATGTGGTTTATTTACAGGTCAAGTTTCTTCCTATACTTCATCTTTGCCTGCCTGTGCACTCTGACCTCTACCTTATGGATGCAAGAGCGCCTCATATTAGAAGTGCATTCAGAAGTGCCAAGCTTTTTGCCGTGTCACTTTTTAAAAGAAATACTGGGTTCAAATTCTCCCGTGTTTTCATTTTAGACACAGTTCATTTCCTCACAGCTGCCCACAGGAGACACAGCACCGTGCGTGCTGATACGCTGTGTATCAGAAGCTCACGCAATTAGCCTGGAAAGCCTTCTCTCTCCCCGAAGTGCCCTTTTTTTTCAAGTTTTCATCTCTCCATTTTGCAACATGAGCGAGCTATTTTTGACTGCCTCGCTGGTGATGAATACCTCCGAAAAAAAGAAAAAAAACAACAAATCAAAACAGCCTTATTTGTCGGAAGCCTTTTGTGTTTTTTTTTTTGCCCTGAGTTGAAGGCGAGCTGGTTGACTTGGCACTCAGATTAATCACATCAGAATGTCTCCCTTCATTTAGCAGCTTTTCCTCCGTGCTTAGTCACAACGTTTTTTTCCCACAGTTTTCATTGTTTTCATTCAGAGGCATTTTGACAGCAGAGGAGATATGCCACCTCGCTAGGAAGTACACTGTGATCAATAGATATCATTGGCTTGCAGAGCCTTTCTGTATGCATAAATAGACTTTCTGAGGGAAATGGCTGTCACAAGCCTCATGAATAAAAACACATGCATCCTCTGACATTCAGACATGTAGACATATAGGCTGAGTACTTTTTTTATTCCTTATTCTACACCATTCCTTAAAGAACTAAAAAATAAATCGCAACTATATCTCAAAAGGTAGATTGTGCTGTCTCCTTTTCAGAAGGTTAGTCATTTGATCCGCCGTTCCTCCAGTCTGTATGCTGAATGTCCCTGGGCAAAACACTGAACCCAGTACTGCTCCTGATGGCTGCTCCATCCATTTGTGAATGTCTGTGTACAAGTTCTTCATACACAAGTTGGCACTTCTTTAGAGAATCCATCTGCCATTAGTGTGTGAATGTGTGTCTGGTTAAAGCACTAGAGTTGAATTTAGTGTCTTTTTGATATATAAAATTGCCACCTTGAAAAAACAGTCAAGCTACAGTTCATATCAATGTCTGTCAAAAGTCAATAAATGTAGAGGAAACTTTAAAGGAAATGACTATAAAAGTATTAATTTATTGCTATATTGAAAAGTGTGATGCCAGTCAATGAAATCCAGTAAGAAACAGGCCAGTTTAACTTAGAGATTGTTTTTACAGAGGACCTAAACATCAGCAAAACGGAGCTTGTGGAATTCAGTCTTCGTTAACATATGAGCTCTTGAGTTATGGCAAAAATCATGTTTTGTGAGGTCACAGAAACAGGTTTTGTTTCACAGCTAGGACATAAAAATAAAGCATCCATGCAGGATATAAGTATCCCTTCTTTTTTCTGGTTGTTATTGCAAGTATGATTCTCTGCATCTTCGGAAAGAATACAAATGTTACAGGGTGATTATTCATTGATTTACCTCGGAAAAGTGTACAGCGCTGTAATGAAATTCTCAGAAAAGCTATTAATGATAAAAGTTTGACATAACAATAACAGACTGCAAAGATGCAGTACTATTTCAGCATCTTAAATCACTCACGACCACCAAAATATCTCTTTTACATGGAAATCTGAAGGTTAGACTGCTCTTCCTTCAACCCGACTCTCCCTCCAGGCTTCGGGCTGTCAGCAGAAATGAATCGATTGTTAAGTCTAACTCTACCGCTCTGATGACAGGAGTCCTGATTGGTCACCACCTTGGGAATATTGCTCATAGCTGCGGCTGGGATTGGCTGCCGCCGGCTATGCTGGAAATGATCACAGCAGATTTAAGAATGTTAAAGGGTGCTTTTCCATGCACGAAAGCCTGGGTGTGTTCCCAGTCTGCAAGGTCACCAGCGCACGGGCCTCACTGCTTACACGTCTGCATATTCAATCACTGCTGCCTAATGAGTTGTACAAATTTAATCATGTAGAAGGTTGTTTAGCTCACCACCAGGTCCTCATTAGACTGTGAGAGGGACAGGGTCTCATTTCTTCACTGTCAGCACGCAAGTCTTTTGCATAAAGGCACAAAACTATAACCTAACCTCAAAAAGCAATTATCGTGTGTATTCTCCATGGTCTCAGTATTGTTTGTGTGTGTTGTGGTTAATCTCATGGGCACACAAAAGCTTTTGGATAATTGTGCATTAGTTAGACTGATCTTTTAACCATATTTGTTGTTCATTTTATTCAGTGTGCACTTTTTCATGTTGCGATGACCATCTCTATGCTGTCATCTGGTCCATCTGCAGACATAGAAATGGCCATCATGTCTTCATATGACTGTATTATTTCTTGCAGTACTCAAAGTCATCTCTGCATGTGTAATAAGTTTTTTCAGCATATATTTTTTAAATATATTTAAGCAAAATGGTTGACACAAGTTTGCTGCATTGCTTTCATGCTGTTCATGTTTTGTTAAGCAAACCCGTCATCTCCAAGCTCATTCCAACACGTCTCCCTGCATGGCGGTGCTGTTTATTTATTCAAGGGTTTGCTAAAAAGGCAAAGCTCCTCAGGGAACACTGGCTGCTTGCTGTGTGCATGTGTGCTTGTTTGCATAAGTGCTCATGTGCGTGACTGCTGGTGTCCAGGGAAAGGACATGTGTAGTATGGTTTGAAGATTATGTTCTTTTGAATGCCACTGATTATTTCATGTGGCTATTTTACACCAAATACAACAAAAGGTCAGACTTTGTGGTATTGCTTCTTACTTTTGCCATTTTAGGTTAAAACACATATTTTTTCTTTCACAGAAGAAAGTTTCTCAGTCAGTGAAACTTTCTGTTTTTGCTAATCCATTCATCCATCCACTCATCCAATCACTCACCCAACCAACCATCCTTCCATCTATCCATCCATCCACCTATCCATCCACTAATCCATCCATCCATCATCATCATCCAACAACCAACCATGCATGCCTGCATTCATCATCCATCTATCTGTCCTTCCATCATCCATCTATCCATCCATCATCTATCCATCCATCTATCTGTCCATCCAGTTACTCATCCAACCAACCATCATTTTATTTCTCAGCCATTTATCTATCAAGCCAACCATGCATCTATCCAACATCCATCATTCTTCCATTCACGAACCCATCCATCATCCATCCATCTATTCATCCAGTACTGGGTTGCCATGACACCTGGGTGATCAGAGCCACCAGGATGTCCTTTACCTCAGCATCATTGTTCAGTTCTCCTCCTGGGAGATCACAAATGCTTGCAGGCCACCTGGCCAACATGGAGTCTCCCAGTGTGTCCAAGCTGTTTGCACATCTGCTCTCACAGGAAGGAGTCTAGTCCATCTTTACTGGTGTAAAAAAATCAGCCTGTGAGAAAGTACACAATGAGGACCGATTAGGAAATAGAGATTTGCTTTGTGGCTCGGTTCTCTCTTCTCCACCATGTTTCCAAGGAATGACATCATCATGGTGAGACACAACAAATTCCGCCTTGTTGTCACAGACAGTCTCCAGACCTGCTGCATCTTGATATCCTCCCTGCTAATCACAAACATCACAGAGATAAGCCCCTTGTGCTGTAAACAGTGAGGAGGCTTGCAAAGCTTCCACTGTCCACTGCAGCTCAATTGGCAGGTTCTGGTATCACAAAACAAATCAAGAAGAATTGTGAGAATATTCTACTTTGCCACCTCTTGGTGTGACTTAGAGCTAACACAGACTTGTCTCCTCTATTATTGTTGCAGAGACTTGCAGAGGAGCCCATGCACATACAAATACAATCGGTCATGTTAAGCAAGCTGACTTCAAGTCTTCAGATAAAGAGCAGCAAATTTTTCTATTATAGGGCCAGTAACAATGTTCAGCCTAACATTAAAGCTGTGCTGAATATCTGCGTGACTACAGAAAAAAAAAACCACTAACTCTTACAACAGAAGTGTTTATGGCACACATTTGGTCAGCTGTTCCTTTTTTCATCCATTCTCACCACAGATCATCATTTTCCTCTTCACATGTGGTCTGTCTGCCGTCCCAACGGCCTCGCTGTGCCTCAGAAAATGGGTCAGACAGGCAGAGTGAAGAGGGACTGAGACCCAGAAACACACAGCTGGCCTCAGCTTGCTGCTTCGACTTGCAGACACACACACACACACATGCACACACACACACACACACACTCCTGTGCTGAGGGAGAAGGCTGCTCAGCGCATCAGGGAAATCAATCGTCCAGAAGAATAAGACTGAGCTGCAGATGAAGATCTGATTATCCTGGGGGAGGTGGGCGTGTGTCAGGGGCTGTGTGTGTGTGTGTGTGTGTGTGTGTGTGTGTCCCGAGGGGGGCTCAATGTTAAAGAGCTACAACACGGCACTATTTTGCAGTGAGGTAATGTCTGTGTTATCTCCCTCACTTTCTGGATTATTTCTCAATTATCATCATTTGTCTCTTAAGATGGTAAAATCAATTACATTCAGTCATTAGATTTTTTCAAAATACACACAAGCTGCATTTGCATATGCAGCCTAAAATGTTCTGTCAATATTGACATCACATTTGAAATGACACATATCACAGTCACGTCAAACTCTTTCATCTACAGACGTGTGTGTTTCCATCACATATGTCCTGATTGTATTAATAGTAGCTCGTCAGAAACGGCGCCAAGATCAAGTCTGCCAAGGACAGATGGCACTTCCCCTGTAAGCCACAGCTTTTTGATAAAGAGCACGGCGTAAAGAGTCCAGACTGAGGGAGAAATGAACAAGGCTGGGAAAAAAAATGCACGATAAAAAGAACATATTCGCTGTATGCAACCGAACAAATCAGAACACTGTGGAGCACAAGAGCAAAAAAAAATGTCTCCGTAGAGGTTTGAGTCACAGATCTTAAAAGCTCAGAGGATCATATTGAGCTGACAAATTCACCTCACTGAGTCCTTTTTTTAACCACGGTTAACTGAATTTCCGATTCCCTGTTTGGATTTCCTGGCAAGTGTGCAGGCTGGAGTATTTTTGGTCCACTTTTAATAACTGCCAGTTTAGATGTGATCCATCTTTAGCAATCCAGACTGGGGCACCTCTGACGCTGACGATGATGTAAGAGCATCTGTGGGATATGACCGCGAGGGACCCATCATTGAGGCATTTCTGCAGAGACATGAATGAAAGCACCATCATGCATTTATTAAAGAATGCTAAATGTCTATTATAAACTTTCCCCAAAAATACTTTAAGAGCCTCATCAAGGATTTTGTTTTTTTATTAGCCATTTCTTCCGGCTGCAGCTTCCCTGCTATCTCTATCGTTTCCATTTCTGAAAACTCATTGTCTCTTGGAGATGAGAGAAAGGCGATTAATGAGAGATAAACCCCAGACTAATAATAAGAGAGCAGCCCCCAGTGTCAGTGTTGAGCTCTTTCTCTGCCGTTGCCTGAAATGCTGCTCTTTCGATGTCCTTCTAATGTCACCAGCTCCCAGGATTTATGTAATATTTCAGCAGCCCATTGAATCAAAACATAATACAGGCCTATTGAAAAGGATTTGGAAGGGATATAATTAAGTTGTTGAGATTGCAATAAGAAGCATTATATTATTACATGAAGCCAATGTCAAGGACTATCTTTAGCCTTTGATTTGATTTGATTCTGTCATAACAACTTATACACAATGTACTTATCCACAGATTCATAAAACAATAAAACAGGAGGAAAACCGCACAAAAAAATGATTCAATTTCGAATGGGACAAATAAACTAGCAATAAACAACAAGAAAGAGTCATAAACAAACAATTAAGTACAGATTATGTTAACATTATAAAAATATTGCATTTTTACTGAAATACTAATAGTATTTCATCTTTGCATTTTCTGTAGAGCAATGTTTTTACTTTATATACATTAAACCTCATTTATTCTTTTTACTTTCTCTTTTTCTTAGTATTTATTTGGACCTGAATGTCCCCTCTGAGGATCTATAAAGTCTTATTTTATCTTATCTTAGATCTTCAGTGCCATACGTCTCAGCTGATCCATTTTTTTTTTTTACTTTGAATATGCAGCAAAGTACAGCTAAAAAGATGGCTGGTTTATTTTTGGATAGGATACCTTAAGTCAATCCTAAATCGATCTTTAATTGTTAATGGATCCAAGCCAGGAAATATTGTATATGCATAAAAATTGACTGAATACAGACAGAAACATGAGCAGAGAGGGAGGTGCATGACGCGTGACAAAGATCCTCATTTTGAATCAAAAGGAGATATGTTATGCATTTTAAGAACAGGGACAGAAACTCTGATTCTGTGGATCAGTAACAGCCTCCATCTACAGTATAAACAGATAAGTCTGATCCTTTTTTCCATCCTTTGTTTGTTTTTCTTTGGATTCAGCAGCTTCTAAAGAAAAAGTCCCACCATGCTTTGCAAAATAATGCCAACTGCACATGTTGGATGAGAAATATCAGATCAGACTTGTTATTAGCGTTGGCAGCAACTCACTGTTAATGGATCTGGATCAGAAGCAAATACATGTGACTGAGACTATTTTGCTTTTAGTACTTCATTACTGCCCAGCAGAGAGATCCCAGAAACAGATGCATGTACATGACATGCTAAATGTGTGTCTGTTTATGATGTACATGCATCTCCAGAGTGTTGAAGTTGAGCCATCCTCCTAACACTCATCTCTGCACCCCGTTTTCTCCCCTCCCACTTTTTTTTCTCCTTCACATTTCCTTCATGCCAACTCCTTCAAAGCCATCAATCCTTCCCTCTTAACTTCTTCATCCTCTATTTCCCCCCATTACTCTATCCTAATCAGTTCCTCTTTCTTCCCCCCCACACTTCTCACACTCGTCTTTATGAGGGTGCATTACAGAAATCACTCCCCCCCCAGGATCCTTAAGTAGGTCTGACGTAGTTGCTTGGGAAGAATGACGCAGATGTATTCATAAGAGTAGGTGGTGCGGTCCCACGGAGAGAAGCAGGCAGAGTGGGGGGTAGTGGCAAAAGACAAAAAAGGGGGGGGGGGGTGCCAAAAGGAAAAAACCATAAGCAATTTAAAAATTCTGAAAATACTAGGAAAATAAGCCATAAACAGTCAATGGCCCACAGAGTACGTAAAAGTTTGCTATCACTAGATTTACACTGTGTAAACCTGTAAAATACCTGCATGTGAAGGCATAGGTAAGCCCTACAAGTGCATTATAATTATTGGAGTAAGCTGACACAACTCCGGAGCAAAATGCAGCATTCTGGCAAGCTGTTGTCAGAGTACAATGACTCATAAACATTAATAATGATGTGAGGAGAAATGAGCCAAATTACGACAGATGGGAAGTGTTGTTCAGCGTCAGGAGTTTGTTACACTTCAATCATACTCTCATTCAGGTGTAAACTCTGCATGACCTTACTGGCAGCTGATTCAAATCATGTAATCACTCCTGCTGCTTAAAATGTTTTACACCAGTCAGGTAGCTGGATTTTTTATTTTTTTATTTTTAATACGAGGCAGTTCAAGCTCGTAATAAAGCTGTTGTTTTCTTAAGTGCAGTGGTTCTCAATAGTTTTTTTTTTGTCTGATGTACTCTCATAGCTTCTAACAAAACTCAAGAACTCATTAACAGCACCTCCTATGCTCCAAATGAGTTTATTCTAATTGGTATTACATTGAAGATTGCTTAACACTGTTAATTATATAGTGTAACAAGCATTAATCATTACAAGTTTTGCTTCAGGAATCTGAACCTACTGTTAGGTTGGCTGAATCCACTTTTCATTTGTAAAACCACAACAAGAGAAGCTGGACGTACCTACTTTTACTACTAGGATTACTTTTAGTTATTTATTTAAAAAAAAGTTCTAGCTTCTTGAAGTAATTCATTTGCCCCACAATCTTTTCACCTACTCTCTGGCAACAGCAGAAGTACCCCCTAGAGGACAAGTACCTCTGATTGGGAATCACTGATTTAGAGATGAGTATGAGGGCACAGCGGGACACTAAGTAAACCCAGGAGAGGAGAGTCTAGTGGGATTTGGTCCAAGACCCAATGAGCTATATGTGGCTCCACAGATGCCGGTTTAAACCACTACATCATGTCTGGGCACTGACGACTATCTTAAAGTGTCTGTTAGAGGATCTGAGGGTGTGTGTCTCCTTATCATCTCAAATGTCAAAGTCGGCTTTAGTGGATATCCAGAGGCATGTGGATGATTGCCACCATGAGGCACGAGCTGCAACGTTAAGCATCTTAACATGTGAGGGTGATGTCTTGTTGCTGTTGGGGCTGCATCAAAGATAAAATAAGGCCCCCTCTTTCCCTGGACTAAGTCTTTTCCAGTTGGGTGACTGCCCTATAGGCTAAGAATAGGGCAGGCATGGGAGTGTTTGAGACATGATTTGACACATCTCTGGCAGATAAGCTAAGCTCACACACTTTCAAAGGCCAGTCCACAAAGTTTCAGGAACAGATTGTTTTTTTATGAGGTCTCCAATCATACTTGACTTAGTGCAAATCAAATCCTCTTTTGTGTGCCACAGTGTCCATTTTTTAGCGTACTGAAGTTTTCACTTTTTGTTATAGTTCTCATTCATCTCTGAATTCTACAGGCTGGAATTACTGCATTGCATACTTTGGACAGCTGCTCTGTTGTTGTTGAAACTCAACTCTGCAGCACACAAACCTGTCTCATTATTATGACAAAGGTAATCTGTCAGTGAGATTAGCTGACCAGTGAGGACTTTGTAGTTGCTGCCAGACCATCATCATTTAAGAAAAAAAAAAAAAAACTTTCTGGCTTCCACCTGAATTTTAGCTTGACATTACACATTTATCTCTTCCATATGGCAAAAGATCTGTAGAGGGTGTTTCAAAAGGCTTTTTTGTTTTAAGTTCTACGTGAAATCAAAATTTCTTTTTGCAAAGAGATAAGTATCCATAAAATTAAGTCCATGCTGTCCTTCGAATCACATAGAACACAAAAAAAGCTGAGGTTAAGTAGCAGGACTACACATTTCTGGGCATTTTCAACAGTCTGGTTAGCTGCCATCCCCTCTTCTAGACCCAACAAACACAACACTGAGTGTAGTATCATATAGAAAAAAAAATATGTCTGTTTGGAATAAGTGTCAAAAAGGTAAGGTTAGCTAAGTGGCTTTTACTTTAAGTATGTAAGCTATTAGTTTATCTTGTTAGTTTTGTTTGCGAGCAGAAAACAAACTTAACAAAGCAACAGGCACTTTAAAATGTTAAATGAAAAAAAATGCAGTCTGATGCTTGCTTTTTGCCAACAAATAGAAGATTGATCATTGTTGCTGAAGTAGCCAGAGCCTGCTCAAAAGGTTGCTAGATGTTGTGATAGGGCATTGCACGCTCAATGCTATCATCTCATCAAAGTAAGAAGGCTGTTGTACAGTCTTTGAAACCCATGAACTAAGAGGATCTAGATAGCAGTATAAAGTCATTCTTGTAAAGTCTGTGGCTTTGGATAAAAATACAAATGAGAAAGTTAGATTAAATTATAAAAACAAAAACAAAAATAGGGTTTCCTGGACAAAATTTGGGGATTACTGATTGGCTGTTAGGTACGTACATTCATGGCCCATTTACATTTCTGTGCCGCTAAAGGTCAA
The DNA here is from genome assembly GCA_029783645.1 of Ctenochaetus hawaiiensis. Taxonomy (NCBI): domain Eukaryota; kingdom Metazoa; phylum Chordata; class Actinopteri; order Acanthuriformes; family Acanthuridae; genus Ctenochaetus; species Ctenochaetus hawaiiensis. The sequence continues at coordinate 12,294,090 of JAPZDY010000014.1, read as the reverse complement.
CAGGAGTTGCTGCCAGCACTCAAACCTTGAAAAACCTAGTAAGAAATGGGCTTAGTTGGAAACATAGAGGTTGTTTTTTGCCCTCAAAGTAGCCAGCATCCTGTTAGCCTGACACAAATTAAGACAGGAATAGAGGGAAACAGTTGCTTTGATTTAAGTTAAAAGGTAACAAAATCTTTCTTCTAGCACCTCTGAAGCTTATTAGCCCACTACATCATTCTAGTTCCTGTAGTTTTTTTGGGGGTCATGTTTTGGGCTATTTCTGTGGCAGTGCCATACACACATACATGAGAGTGGCATTAGCCTTATTTCAGCAAATTTTGAGATTTTGAGTTATTGCTTTTATCACTAATAGGACTTTTTGGAAAATTTGTTTTGAATAAACATTTTTAAATTGTACGGTAAGATATTTCTCTGGTTTGTTTTGTTTAAACAAACCCTGGTGTGTTTCCGAGGTTAGTGAGGCTTGGACAAAGTGAAAGCTATTAATTGAATCCTAGACCAAGACATTGTTTAGTGGGTGGTCTCAGTGTGGGTCATTTGGAGTGTGAGAGCAAAGAATCAATCACAGGCTCTTATAATAGCAGACATGCAATTTTGATAGCATTTCAGAAGCTAAACAACTAATAAATCCATCTGCTAAACATGAAATCTGTCCAGGGAACCATCTCAAAATTAATCTTTATTAGCCATTACATATTTATGCAAGTCATTTGGTAAGTGGAAGTATTGTAACAGCTGTTTAAAGTGTTGTTTTTGTATCATGCTCCTTGTATGATGTTAGTTCAGTCCATTAAAAAGTTTATGACAGTGATACAACTGTAATAAGTTCTGAATCCTTATTACACATGAGTCCTCCCTTTCGCCCATGACTAAATAATATGTGGTCAATTTGCAGTCTAATGGGCTACTCTGAAGCAATTAATCAGTTATTTCTTGTTTGCCACCTAACATTCTTTGTAACACCAAGGAACATAAATATACACATTGGAAGTAGTAAAGTGGTGCACAGACTGACAAAATGATCGTCGCCACAACTTTCGAGTCAGTCTGTAAATCTTTATTACATTCTTTTTGGTTTGTTTTAAAAAAAGGCCTGTATGAATAGAAACCAGAGCAGGAAGTGTAAATGTATCTTTTTTTTCTTTGAGCAGGACCATGATCAAAATTGCAAGGTATAAAAGCACTCTAAGTTAGCATGTCTGATAACAAATTGGCGATCAGATTTAAGGCAATGCCACAGGAAATAGCCTATTAATTGTTTCCACAATTATGCCCAAGAATGAATTTATCCTGCTTTAAAAATGAAAGAGACAGCATCAGTAGTAATTTCATTATATATATGACAAGAATTAAAATATAATTTTAACTTTAAAACATACCTAAACTACCAAAGAACAGAGACACAGACGGTGGATATGTTGATGCACGTGTAAACTGCGTGTGTGTGACAAAGAAAGCTGTTTGTGTATCTGCGGCAGGGAGATATAATCATCTACAAACATGTTTCATCAGAAAATAACAATGAGTCCAAAGAAGCTTTCCACCGCTCCCTCCTGACATGGGAAGTCTGTTGCAGCCAGTGAGGGATTACT
>JAPZDY010000014.1:12263569-12282115 GCA_029783645.1 Ctenochaetus hawaiiensis | reverse complement strand
ATGTGAAAAGGTCACAGGCTGCAGTGACCAGTCACCTGGGGTGTGGATGCTTGATTGGAGCCACATTAGAAATCCACTATTTTGTTTAAATAGCCTCTTATGTACCAATCAGGCCCAGGATGGTGAGTGTGTATGTGTTGAGATTTAAGAGTATGTATATAGCCTGGCTGTATGTTCAATGAAGCCCAATAAATCATGTTTTTCTTTTCTTTTATTTATTCATTTTACAGATTATGTCTTTTGTATTGAATTTATATGCAAGATGTTAGTTTGGCTGTCCATTTGGTTTTTTTTGTTAATAAGAGAGCTGTTTCAACTTTTTGGTCAGATATAATGCCTTTCAGCTTTTCTGCAGTTTGTTGGCTCTATTTACAGATGTTGAGGGCAACCCAATGAGAAAAATAAATTTACCCCTGATATTCAAAGTTTACATTCTCTGCATAAATATTATAGCAAAATCTGAAAGGGAAAACAACCAAGATACAGATGTTTTTACACACTCAGCTTTACATCTAATTGATTAAAACGTGTCTTGGGTTTTAGAGCACAAAATGGGGACATCTGTTGCATTGATTCATGTAACCTCTCCTCAGTGTAAGGCTAAATTGCTTGAGTGCCCCACTGACACAAGGTACATAAAGTCATTACTACAGAGGGCAGGAGTGTGCCTCTAAATCAAACAAATTGAAAGCAGGGGTCCTAAATACTGCTCACACTAATTGAGATACTGGAGGGGAGTCACTCAGGGCTGCAAAGGAAAACACTAATGAAAAGTGTTTCCTGCTTTACAGTTTATTGTTAAATGTCCCATTTATTGAGGTGGACAGCCCAAATATTAGCCTCCTTGCAGAAGGTAAATTTAGCTCAGGTCTGTCTGTAATCAGAGGAAATGATTAATAGCTGCTTGTCTTAGCCAAACAGGAGCCATTTAAATTATCCATTAAATACAATACAGTAAATCATCCACCACGTCCAGCCAGAGATGACTGTTTGCTTTCCGTCTATTAGGGAATTGTGGTGGACATGAATCATCTTTGCAGGGGCCGCTAGCTGTAATTCTTCTGTCACAGCTGCACTCTTGTTTCCTCACTTGTTACCGAAACTCATTAGTAGATAATTGAAAGTAACGACAGTGATTAGGAGAAGCGCTTGAGCAGCATCCCAGGGGTCTTTTCATTTTACAAGCTGGCAATGACATGCGGACGACGCTATTGTTTACCGCAAGCCAAAAGGGAGTTGAGCTGTTTGGGCAAGAAAAATAAACTGTTTTGAGCTATAATTAATTATTATGTTGTGTTTCAGCATGTCTGTCTCGATAATGCCTGACTCCAAGATGAACTATGGAGTTTGTTTAAAAATAAAACACATTTTAAGGTAAGAAGACCACAGCAAAAAAGTTCTGTATGAAAAAGGAAATCCTTGTTAAGATATTCCTAACACTCAGCAGCCATGTCTCTGAGATCTTTATCTGTCAATATTTCCAGCATAAAGAGTCTATTTATAGCCAAATGCTTTCCTGCTGAGAGCCGATTGAAAGGATCAGTTTAACCCACATATCTGTACAGTAAATACAACCAGTTGATTAGCTTAGCTGAGCGAAACATCTGGCAATAGGCGAAACAATGTATGGTTCCACCTTACAGGCATCTTACTCTTATTAAGACAGAAAATACATGTTCTTTCCAAAATGTCTAAGTGCTGTTTTAAAGGTGAAATAGGCAAGAATTGGGCACCTGTCAAATACATACTCTAAACTCTAAACAATAGTGGGTAGCTTACCACAGGAGTAACCACTACCTGCTGCTAACTCCAGCTGCTGTTAGCTAGTTAGTCATGCAGCTAATAGACCTACAATGCATTAGCTGACACTGCCCAAGCTGGGCCAGGAATTAAAAAGCTCCCAACTTTAAAGGCTTGATATTATCGTCCTGTAGTCCATTATGTGTAGTGTATTATTTACAGTATTATATATATACACCCTGTACAAAGTGGTATTACTAGACAGAATGGGCCTGGGCTAGCTGGTTAGCATGAAAACAGTAGATACCTTAGCAATACATACATCATTAAAATTGTTTTGTTGCACAAAATAGCTTTAAAGATTATGAATTTCTAGGAGGAGAAATTGCAAATTAAAGCTCTTGCTTAGAGCTTGAAGTTGCATTGACTCTTTGAAAGATCATACATATTTAAATATTTCAAAAATTCTTTCCCCTCTATGATCTACCTTTTTTCTCCTACATATTTTCTAAGCAAAGATTAAAGAATTACAGCTCTAAAAGGCTCCAGATGTTGTTGTTGTTTTGTTGTGGTAATTTTAATTTTCTGGCGTTTAGGGATGTTATATTAAGCTTCCTTGATGGAAGCTTAGTGCTAAATCACAGACATAACAGATTGGTGATAGCAGTACATCACAGATTGGTGATACAAGGTGGTGGGTTTGTCCTTTATGCTGGAGGTGAAGAGCTGGAAGAATTGAAGCATGCGGGAGATGACAGATGCTGGTGGGTGGCACACACAGGTCTCGTGGCAGCCAGCAGCACACATTCAGACTTCAAAATGCAGAGATAATGTCTGCCCTGAGTGGTGTTCGTGCGAATGAGAATGAAAATATGAAGCTTCCTGGGGTCATGATTCATTTGGAGCCATAACAGGATTCTTTATGACTACCAGAATTTGAATGCGACTTCTGAATTTATGCTGTTGAACAGGATGAAGACATCATTTGAGGCCATCTGAGCAACATGTGGTGTTTGAATTAAGCAAATGAGCGTTTTAAATCACGTTTACAACTTAAAACCTTATGTCTCTCGGCTCACATAAACATCTGCTACTCTGAAATATTTCTGATGTTTTAAAATTAGGTTGTGCAGACCTTTATTTCAGGATTCCATTATTTAAACTGCTGTATGCCTCCATAATCTAAAATGCTGTTAAACCCACACATCATAGCAGATCTCAACAGATAATATAATATCTTATATGCTGAGTTGACATTTTGGCCTGAGGGCAGCATGAGAGAAAAATTAGATGATGATTAAGGATGCTAATATTTTAGCTTTAAGAGGAAACTATTATTAGTTTACTACTAACAGTAAATTTTATGCCAAATTTTGTATTAGATTTAGATTTTTTTTTTTTTTTGCACATGAGGAAATAGCAGGAGATTGCAGAAATGCAATGAAAGCAGATTTGATCATATCTGGCTGTCAAAGCAGTGCTACAGGGAAGGTCAAAGTACCATTAGACTCACTCTGTATCATGCACTGGGGACCAGAGCAAAATTTATGTGGCAGCCTGCTCAGTAGCTATGATGTTTTGAAAAATGATTAATAAAAAAGAGTGAAACTTTTAAAAATCCTTGTCTGAAGGGTGATTTTTTTCTGAATTTTGGAGGAAACTAATACTATTCCACAGTCAAGATTCAGAGTACCTTACATGCACATACTGTACCATCCACTGGACGCTTTTTTTAGACTATACTGTGTTTTGAGTAAGAGATGTGGCAAAATGCAGCGCAAACAGACATCCTCCAGCATAATAAGCCATCCTTGCTGGAGATAAGACACCCACGTCTATCAAAACCAAAGAAGATGTTTCAGTATCATCAACCAAAACAAAAATACACAATCAAATACTCAGTGAGTGCTTATACTGTACGGCGGCTCCACTGGAGGGAACGTGATGCTCGTTTCTGAAACAAGAAAAAGATCTCAGAGCTCTTCTAAACTGGGATCGTCTCAGTTGCTATAGCAATGGTGGAAGACGACCACTGTCTGAGAGTTTACGTCTGGCACTGAAAAAATTCAGAGGCATACCTCAGGCGACACACATGCAGGACACACAAATAGATTTTCAGTGGAATACAGTCGTGCAGTGCCCTAAAAACAGCAGAAAATTAAGGATAAACAAGGTTATGTTTTTCTAATGACTCCTCTGCTCTAAATATACAGTACGTTGTCTGGTTCACATTCACTTTGTCCTTGTGTGACTCATTTTCTAACACTTACTCAAACACACTTGTTTAACTTCAAACACTCCTTCCTGCTCGTACTCCTCTTTCCCTCTCTCTCTCTCTCTCTCTCTCTCCTCTCTGCTTTTACATTCTTTTCTTTTCTCCTCTCAGCTCTCAAGCTACAATCAGACGCTCTTTCACATGTCGCCCTAGCGTAGATCTGAGAAGGAGTAGAGGAACATCCTCGCACCGTCGGACCCCTGCTGAGTTCACTGCCACTCTCCGATTTTCAGACTTTCGAATCGCCGACTGCACTGCCAGCGTCACGCCTGCAGCTGTTTCCCAAAACCCCATCAGGGACAGAAGAATAGTTCATGGTGCGTCTGACGTTTTCAGAGTGATTCATCTCTTGGTGCAGAGGCAGGAAGCTGAAGTGATGAAGGAGTTTTTATTACTGTACAGTATGTTCCCTGTAGTGTAAAAATGGACTAGAATAAATATCATTCCGCAGTTTGCAATTTAGAAAGCTCTGTCTTTTGTTTACTATGCATTCAGCCTCTTGAAGAATGTTTGTTTGCCTGCTTACACAGCTGAGTTCCCTTTTCAGAAAGCCACATTAGGTGATTTATGTAAAGACACAACAGCTGCATCTTCTTATTGCTCACTGGCATGACAGAGATCTTCAGTGATGACATTGATTTCCATCTAAATCAATGAAAGAGCTCTGGAAAACACATTTCAAGTGTTACCGGGCAGAGTTAGGTCGAGGATATTAGCTACAAGCACAGCCAGATGTTTTTAACTGAACTCTCTCTGTCAAAGCTTTAAAGCTGGATACGAATGTTAGAATTAACTTGTTTCATTAAAATTATCTATACAGTTCAGCTGCACTCGGAGTATGTGCTGCAAGAGCACCTGAATTATTTATTTTTCTCTGAGTTCGCTTTGATTCATACACCCTGGCGAAGCTACAAGAATTTGACAGCCTCTTTTTTCTCTGCCACACATTTCATGCCGCGATAACATCAACTTGAGAGTATGAGTTTTTCCTGGGTTTTTTTGTTTTTTTTTTCCTGGGGAAGGTTCTGCGGGCGCTTAACTTGAAATGTTGTCATATTTGTCCGAGCGGCATGTCAAAGAGATCACGGTGAAACCTGGAAATTGACAGTTAAGACGCGTTGACAGGATTCGGGACAGCGATTGGTCTCCCTGTCAGTCACACAGTCACCTCATGTTACCGACATTAGCCCTCGCTGAGGGAGCATAACTGAAGAGGATTTAACACTTGATCTCATGGAGACAGCTGCATCCAGAGAGATCACTTTCCTTGCTGTCCACGCTCTGGACCACCTACTGAAGGCTTAGCATCCAGATTCCTCCAGGCCTCGGAATCAATTTGGTTTAGGTGATGGTCTGTTAAAAGCTGCGGCTGGGGAGTAATCCAGCGTTGCTGAAACTTAACAGGGTCAGCTCGGTCGGTGGAAACAAACTTTTCCTCCTACCAGCCATGCAGAGAGTTGTGTGTGTGTGTTTGTGAATTCTGAGAAAATCATTGTGTCTGGAAAGACAAGTTTCTCTTGAGAAAAATGTCATTTTATGATGCTGCTACAAGAAAACAGTAGATATCGCAACTGAAAATTTTGAGGAAATGTGTTCGTTTTAGTGATATTGGTGACCTGATGCACTCAAGTGTAACCTGCATCAAATATACCTCCCCTTTTTGATTCAGTCTGACTCCAGCATCTTCCATCTTCTCAGCAGAGCATCGCGGCTAACACAATAAGACTCTTACTCTGCCACTAGGCTGCTGCAGCCCTTTAAGAACAGAGAACAGGCTATCACAAAGGACAAGCTTCCACTCAGTACACAAACCATGCATGTCATCACTGACCTTTCCTTTCTCCTGCACTGTCTGAACTGATTAGCTCTCCTCGGTGGCAGATACACCACAGCTTACCGCCCCTGTCTAAACTCAGCCTGATAAAAAAAAAAAAAAAAAAACTTGAGCAAACTCCCCCACTCTGACACAACAGCTGAGTATGAGGAGGTGGTGGGCTGATAACTGTTCTCATCATCAGTCTCATAATATATCCGCCCTTGAACTCATTCGCACTTTGAGGGCAGCAGATAAATCCTATCTACAGATGTGTTAATTGGGCTTTCAGAAGGAAGTCAGCATAATAAAATAGTCTAGGGGCTCATTGGCCGACCAGACCAAAGTCTCAGGACATCACATGTGATTCAAGCTGACCTTCAATCTAATGCACAGTCTGGGGACCATGCAAAGCTGGGCCGAATTAGCTTTGCCTACACTTGCAGAAAAAAATACCACCACAGTATTTCTAACCATCCACAGAAACACCCTGGAGTCTTAAGATGTGGTGCATAAATTTATTTCAACATATATTAACAATTTTTTGTCGTTTTGTTTTGTTAAAGACACATTACATACAATATTTACATGAGATTCTTCAACAACATTTTGCTGGCAGAAAACAGTTTGATCGTTGGATCAGGTTGAACTGGGTTACTGGAAGGCTACCGACTAGAGGTTTAATAAAACTTGATATAATCTGACACGTCGTCTCTAAACTCGACAATTTCCATCATAACAGTCCATGAGAAACAACACCGCACAAAGTAACAACTGGCTGTAGTCTAATGATGCTAATGGCACTGTGTCAATTGTTGAGTTGGGGGCTACATGTTCACATTAACTGAAAAGTAAGCTAATGTTATATTGCAAAGTAATGTCGTTCCACATGATGTTCTGTGGTGTAATGATGCATCATGGGTATGACAAGTAATGCAAATGAGTAAAAAAGCTATTTATTAAGGAACAAGAACTTTTCATGTTCCTTTTTTTACAGTCATGTACCTCAACTCTTACTTAAGTACATTTTTGAGCCAGTAATCTGCTTTTTACTTTATTACATTTGCCAGATACCTTTGATACGACACGTCTGCTCACTGGGTAGATTGAGTGAAATGTGGAGAGCACAGACGGGGCACCTCTGCTGCAGATGCTAAGTTGCAGCCGGATGGAAGAAAAAGAAGCAGCACCTGTCTGTTGACCACAATACCATGAGTCACTTTATTATGGGAGTGACTGTACTCTTACTTGAGTACTCTACCCACCACTGGCTGCTTATTTTGTGTCACATTTAATTGCTTTGAGCTGAGAGTTGTGCTTCATTTTCAGGTGTTACATTAAGTTACATAACGTTGAGTTATCTTTATGCACAGTGTCCATCTAATCCCTGTCTTTCTCTTCATTATCACACAGGCAGATGTAGGGCAGGGCTAATTTACTTTCCACTACAATCTACTGATGTATTAGCTTCTGACAGATCCTATGAGGCGTACAATACATCCCTTTTGACAAGTCTCCCACCTCAATCAGGTCACCCTTGCAGAAACGGGAGTGAGGCTGGAGAGAAAAGGAAAATGATGTGGACCATCGACAGCTTCGATTATGCCTGATGAGCCTGGCTAATGACGGGTGTGTGAACTGGCTCATAAAATACAGGAAAATGTGTTTCTGCGGAAATGTGCCAGTGAGTATAATAAGCTAAGCAACTGTCAAGAGGAGCTGTGGGTGACTTGGGGGGGGGTTGGTGACCACTTGTTTCATTTGGGCTCAATTAGACTTGATTTTTCGAGAAGGGGACAGAAGTCGGACAAGATGAGCACCAGCTCTGTCACTATAGCGACAGGGCTGATGGGCTGTCATGGGAGGAGCAGTATGGAGGGGGGTGTAAGGGAAAGTGAAGAGAAGCACACATTCATGCGCAAACACAGAGAAGCACACACCTGACTGACATAAGAGTTAGCAATTCAAACCAGGAAAAACAACTCTAATGAGCAAAGCATGAGCTTTTTATATGCTTCCATAATTAGCTGTATATCTTTGGAAGGTGAAGCTGTGCACCAGTCAGGATCAATCATAGCAGAACATCAGCGCCTGACACTGGGGTCGTCCCTTCAGACAATTACCACCTGGGCTCTGCTATCAGACTCATGGAGAAATTACCAGAGAGAGAGGCAGGAAGATTAAATTAAAGGTGAGCGCAAGAGCTGCGCAACACGATGTATTTTTAGCAGTTTTAGCAGTGTGTGCTTAACTATAAGGTACCGGAACACTTGATTGACCGAAGGCAGGGCTACAATCATGACAACCAGGAAGCATGTTGACTTTACACAGTTGCTTAATATCATGGTGATGGGGAGATGCAAAAATGAGTGACTTCTATTTGACCAATTTTTGTGTCAAACCCAAGAAAAAACAACTAAAAACCTTAAACAATAAAAGAAAAAGGAGGAACAGCAACTGCTACCATGTTAGATGTTGTGATAGGCTCTAAGACCATATTTCTATATATTTAATTTGTTGTGATATACTGTACATTCTGTCATATTTTTGTTGCTACATACATTTACTGTAAAACCCCAGTACCCCATTTCCCTGTCGTATAAAAGTTTGTACCGCTACATAGTCAAACTACCTGATATTACAGTGCACTCCTAGAAATATCAAATTATTTACAATAAAGAGTCGTCGTTTTCACCAAGAGTTCTCTGCCTTTACAAAAAATCTTGTGCTTTAGCATTTGAAAGACACACATACACATCCAAACACACCAGGCAGGTAGAAAAAAAGAAACAATAAAAGGACATTACGTCTCTTCTTTGTTCACCATCTTTTTTTTTCACTCAGAAAATGTACAATCCCTGTTTTCTATTGTGTTACATCGGACATGAATCTCATTGATAGCAGTTCAAAAGTGGCAGATGTGTCCTCCAGCCTTTCAAAAGATTCCCACTGATAATAAAACAGGAAGTGACCCACTGAAGTGTCCTGAGGTGATGCCTATTACTGAGAATCTTTCTAGACACCTACATGAAAAGACGTCTCATACAAACTGCTACATTGAGTTTTCTTTCTTTTTTCTTCTTTATAATACTTTCTCTTGAAAAAGTCTTTGACAAATTTTATGCATTGGAAGTTGGCAGGAAGTGTCAGGGATGGTAGTTGAATGTGGTTGTGTAGATCGCCCTCAGATCACCGGCCTCCGACTGAACAGCATCACCAGACTGGGTGAAGCTTTGGCCTCCCTGGAGCTTCAAATTATGAGATGAATAAACTTTAGTGAAGATCTGATATGAACACAAGTAAAGAGACACAACGTGATGAGTGAGAAAAGACAGAATCGTTTTTTTTTTTTTTATGGAGCATCTAATTATAGAATCATTAGCACCACCACAGTGTATGAGCAGGAAAACACAAACATCTTGACGGCAGAACGAGCTGTTGAGAGGAGCGACATCAGCGGACTCTTAAACACTGCCTGCATGGCTTCTCAGCTTGGGGAGCGGTCTTTGGTCACAAATCAAAACCTAAACGGTATGTGCCAGTGACAAGCTGTCCAAGTGTGTACCGCTGATTGATGATATCCATTTCCACAGCCGGGGATGTGATCCTGAGCTTCTCTTTCATGGTTTGAGTACCTCTCCTTTTTTCGCTGGAGTCTCTGTGATAGTCATTAACACCTCTTCACAGCTTGTTAATACTGTGAAAAGCAATCCGGTCTCCAATGCTAAAATTAGTGTGGTCACACACAGATTTCGATGGCAGTTGCCATCACCATTTGGCTTTTGTTCTTGTCTCGGCCTGGAGACTGGTGCTGCCCAGGCTCCTCTCTTGGAGACAAGGGGTCGGAGAGGACGCTTCGTTTAAGTGGTGCTGGACGCAGGCAGGATGTTCCTGGAGGGGTGGAGGGCTCAGGGTGTCTGTGGGTGGAACGTGATGAAGTGGAGGTTGAAGAGGAAGTGCAGCTGCCGGTACAAACTCCCGAACTTGACCTCTCCCCTCTCTTGGCTCGACAAGATGCTCTGCGCCTGAGCTCGCTGACCAGCTCGTACTTGACAAAGCAGAAGACGTCCTTGACTCCACAGCGTTTTTCCGGCTCAGCAGCGAGCAGCCTCTGAAACATGCGCAAGGCATCATCAGTGAAGCGCCGCCATTGTGAGGGGTACGTTCCCACAGGACAGCCTGCTTTCTGCCAGCGCCGAAACTCCTCGTAGAAGGCATCGGCCGGCAGCGCAGCCTCCCAGGGGAAATTGCCTGTCAGCATGCAGAAAACCAGCACGCCGAATGCCCACACATCCAGACTGGTGGTCACAAGGAAACCCTCAGCACGGCTGGCGCGGCACACCTCTGGCGCTGTATAGGGGATGGTGCCACTCACTCGTTTCACACGGCAGCCCACGCGCCGGGTCATGCCAAAGTCAGCCAGCTTGATTCGGCGGCACTCACGGTCAAATAGGAGCACATTCTCAGGTTTTACGTCTCGATGCACCAGGTTTTTGCTGTGCATAAAGTCCAGGGCCAGGCCCAACTGTTGCATGCAGCGCTTGACCATCTCCTCTGGAAGACCCACCTGAGGAGAAGCGAGAGTGTAGGAGAAGAGAAACAGAGTGAGAAGCCTTATGATTAATCTAGTCTAATAAATACAGTACATTGTGGAGGAGGTGAGACTATGGGAGGTGATACAAGAAAGGCTTTGTATTGAGGAGGTAAAAGTGCTGTTAAAAAAGAATAGGTGATGGCTATTGAGTGGAGGAACGAAAGTGCAGGGTGAAAAGTGATGAGCTCCAAAGAGGGTAAAAACTGAAATAATAGAGTCTCCGCTTTGAGTTTTGCTGCAACAATTTTTAATGAGTCTTTAGAAGAACCTTGAAGTCAAGCACTCGCAGCACTTCAACTGGAATAGCGCCAAAAGCAAAGCGAGAGCTCTGCGCAGAGAGAGAGAGAGAGAGAGAGAGAGAAAACCGGGACGAAGACAAGGCTCCAATCCCAGGAGAGCTTGTTAAAGCTGCCGTGTCTGAACAAGGCGACTGATTGGAGCAACTCCGGCTGCATTATGATCGTGATTGGTGGAGGGGGGGGGGCTTACCTGTGGGGGGATGATGTCGAAAAGGTCCCCGGCGGGGGCGTACTCTTGTCCGAACACATAGCTGTCTTCCGTCTCAAAAAGCACGTCCAGGACTTTGATAATAAAAGGGCTGCAGCTAAGTGAGCCTGTCAGACTGTATTCCCGCAAGAAGCTCTTGAGCTTCGTTTTGTTCTTGGTAACAAACTTCAATGCCATTTTGGTTCCTACAAAAAACAAACAGACATTTTTTTTAAGTTATAAACATGCAGAACTGATGGACAGACACTGTTAAACTCTGTTGTGTAAAAACCTCTCCATCAGATAAGTGCTTTGAGCATTTTACTGTCCAAATCACTCCAAAGCACTTAAAGTAAATTTTGTTACTCTAAGGGAGTGGAGAGACTCCCAACTACCAGCTGCTACACTCATTCATTTAACATGTACAATGAATGAACCTCACCTCCATGACACACATACTTCCAGCTGCTGGTGATCACAGCTGCAGAAATACAGAGGCTCTCTTACACACACACACACACACACAGACACAGAGCACTTGTAATCTCCACTGCCCTCTCAGCCTCTCTCTGCACTACTTTACAATGCTACTTATACCGCTTTCAGACTGAGACAGCTCTCTAACCTTGATTTTTTTAAACCCAAGGATTAAACTGGAGACCTAAAAAAAATCCCTAACAAGTCTTTTAACCGTGCTGAAATTAATTTCTCAGCGAGCTGCCTTGAGACTTTACAACATGCTGATCTGCCTTAACTGGTTATTATCAACTGTGAGCCATGCTGGCACAGTTTGGATCCCAGGATCTGGGATTTTTTTTTTTTTCGGATTTATGTTTTTAGGCTGACAGTCAAGACTAGAAAAGACGAGGTTAGAGGATAAAAACCTTCAGTCAGATTTTAAGGTCAGGCTCACCCTGTGTCCGATGAGCCACCAGGTCCACCTTGCCGTATGTGCCTTTCCCCAGCTCACGTATGTGCTCATACTGTTTGGCTACATCTGCTGCCGACAGAGAGGTGATGGCCAAGGCCTGCATGTCCTCCACAGGCACCCCTCCACAGTAGCCCATCTTGGATGTAGGGGAGCCTCCGCCGCTGCCCACCCTTCCTGGCCCAGATGGAGAAAGAGACAGGCTCGCCTTGACGCTGTGAGGCAGACTAAATGAAGAGGACAGAAAAAACTGCTCAGAGCCAGTTTTTTTTTTTTTTTTATTGCTCTAATGATGGCAGGCGATATAAATTTTATGCAGACATGTGTTTATGACAGAATGCTCTTCAGTATCTTTATCTCTACTGGCGGACATCCATATATTCTTGTCTGTACAGCGTGTCCCAAAGGGTGGTTAAATCAGGGAGGCTTTAACAGACCCTCATTTCCATACAATCAATTCAGGGTAGGCATCAACAGGGGAAGTGCTTTCAGTAAATGTATTGGACTTCCTGCTGTCCCTCTAGATCACTCTGGCAAGCTTTCAGATATGGCTGGTCTCAGACAGCACTTACTGGCAGGCAGCTATGGGAAAAAAATCAATATGACCAGGTAGAAGGCCTAACAAATGGAAACAAATGGAGAGAGCAGACAGCTTCGAGGTGTATACATGCTGGTAAGGCAAGCCACAGATCATCTGCGACAACTCCGACTTGTTCATAGAAATACATTCACCATACAGTGGAAAACAGCAAATCAGCTCGCTTAGTTCTGCCTGGAAAACAAATTTGGTTTGCACAGCGGTTGTTCTAAGTATTTTGGTCAAATTGCTGAAACTAAAAAAAAAAAGAAAAAAGAAAAAAAAAAGTAGTGCAGAAGAGAAAAGTTATTGCTGATTTTCAGAAGTACCAAGTTTGAAATAGGTCAAACTGATCCTAGGAGGGAAAAAATACAGCTGCTTTAATTGCCAACTCAGATGGAGTCAGACACCCTCAAAGTGCCAAGTGACAACAAATTAAAAGTCAGAGATTAGTGACTGTGCGTTAGCATCTGACGGTGTTCAAGTTAACGGTAAGTAACCTCAAAGAAAACTGAAACTGCTGGGCAGACTTCACAAGAACGGACCTCATGAGGAAATGAAGTGGATCACACTAATGATCTCAATCAAATATAATCACCCAGTCATGCATAGCGCTTACACACATACACACACACACCCACACACACACTAATAGGCACCAAATCAGCACAAACATTTCTGCTGGAAGTCTTTTTTCATCCATCATTCAAAAGTAAAGGCTTTGCTCTTTGTTCTTCTCTCCCCGCAGCCAGTTTCTCAGCACCACTGGTTTAAATGAGAGCATCACAAATGAGTCTGTGTTGACTGTCAGGTGCTTTTTTTTTGGGTGGGGATGAGCTGAATTAATGGGCAATAGCTAGTTGATGAAAACATGGCAGAGGAAGTTTTTTGTTCAGACACTCTGAAGGTTCCTCGGCTATCTTGTGGGAAGAGCAAGATAAATATAGCTATTAGACAGCGAAAACGAAAATAGGATGCGACCATTTGCAGCCTTGTGTTCTTGGCTCATCACTCTTTGTCGAAGAAAAAAAAAATACAGGACGCTGCAAATAGAAGGAGTGCGTCTCTGTAAGTAACACTTGCTTCTTGATTTTATCATAAGCTTGGAGATGGTTATATAAGAGACTATGAATATTGTAGCCTACTCATGCTGTGTGCCCACTGTATAGCCTCGAGCAAGTCAACAGCAAAGTTGATCGTTAGCCAGATCAGTCTGTGGTCCAGGTTTGGTGATTAAACATTTAAAAAGGACAGACAGACAGACAGACTGGAAGCACATTTCCTCTGACCGCCCACCCTGTACGGCCCCATAGCCTCCATCAGCGAGAACGAAGCAGAGAGAGAGAGAAGGGAGCTCTTGTTTACTGGCACTTCTTCCAGTCAGCTCCACGGGGCTGAATGTGCAGCACTCCAGCATGGATCTTAATCACATTACTTAGCTCCCATCAAGACAAAAGCACACCCCACCCAACAGCGCAGGATGCTTTGCACTCATTTCCTTTGCAGAACTGGATTAAGCTTCCTGAAATATGATGAGTTGTTGGGAGACTTTGCTTTTCCGCAGCTGCGATGACGCTGTAAATGTGAACCCGAAACTGCAGTGCAGTGCCCTGGAGGTGTTAGGGGATGAAGTTATGTGGTCTATGGGAGATGATTGTGTGTGTGTGTGTGAGTGTTTGGAAATGAAGGGGCTTGAGAGAGAAGGGGAGGGGGCTGGTGTATCAGTCGCACAGTGACACTCTATCAAAGGCCCTTTGTGTTGCTACCCCTGAGAGGAAGCAGCTGTGAGCCTCCGCACGGCTGAGCGTCGGTGCACGTCCACAGCCACATGCCCCGCTGATCTCCCATGCTGCCCTTTGCTCCTCTCCTGTCCTTTCTTCAGGCGACTAGAGACGAGGTGGGAGCCGCACGCTCCACATACAGATGAGGATTTTGGCTTGAGACTTTTAAGCCAGTCCCACTTAATTTTAATCATCTGTAAGCCTTTTAAAAACAGATCCCTGGGCAGCTCATTTAGTCCTGCATTGTTGATGTACGACCTCGTAACTTCAATACTTGCGATTTTCATGTTTTAATTGTGATTAAAAAAATGTAGACATCTGAGTGTCTGGCTCTTGAAAAAGGCACAGTCTGAGAACAAGTCTGTTTTCCTAATTCTTAAAAAGTGGAGATAGAAGATTATCGCTCTGCAGCAACAATTGGTTTTTCCGGCCACTAATTTTCCCTCAAATACAGCTTGACAGTCCTGCTTCATGTAGCAATTAGTCGAACAGAGCTGAGTGCTTTTGCAGCATAACCCTCTTAAAAAACCCGGATGTTCCCAGAAAAAGGTTAAAAATCCCGTTTCACGTTCTAATAAGCAGCGTCACGGTCTAGAAAAAAAACCTGTCGTGGCTGACTTCACGTGTCACACGAGACTTAACCGCAGGAGCAGTTGACCTTTTCTTCTATAAACATTTAACTGGAAATGAGAACAGAGATGAACCCTGAGATACCACTGGCAAGCGTCTGTCTTGTCAAAGACTCCAAACAGCCTCAGGGTGGGACCTCCACATGTACCCAGTCTGATGTGATGCTAAGCTCTTGACTCTAAGGCTTACACTTGTGAGTTTCAGTCTTACTGTTGATTTCAGGTGGTATTTTTTTGCAAAGAGAAGTCTGATGGGGGGGAGGTGGTTGCTCAGGAGGTCGAAATGCTGAACCCCGAATTACTCCTGATGGCTTTCTGCTTCTGTATGAGTGTGTGTATGAATTCCTGATGAGCAGGTTGGCACTTTGTATAGAGGCCAGTGCCATTAGTATGTAAATGTCATGATGCTTACTTGTACTATAAAGCACTTTAAGTGGTTGAAAGACTAAAAGCGGTATATAAATGCAGTCCATTTACCATTTGGGTCATGTTTAATCTGTTTTTAGAGATAGGCTTTATTTTCAGCCAAGCTACAGCGGAGGTAGCAATGTCGACCGGTTGCTTTCTTCAATCGCCACCAGTTTGGTCCGAACTAAAAATATCCTGGCATCAATTCGATGGTTATTTTGCACTATTAGAAACTACCAATAAAAATTTTCACGGACATTCTAGGCCTACTGATGACAAATCATGCCCACATTGTAAATGCCCTGTCAAGGTCTAACATGAGGTCGTGGATGACTGAAATGAAATATCATACCTACATTCATGATCCTACATTATAGAATGAACTTAAGGTCAGAATTTGAAGTTGTTCAACAGCTTGATTTATTACCAAAACATATTTCTAAAATCACCCTCAGCTGCACCTACCTTCAGATGAGTGCTAATTAGCAACAGATGCCATGCAAACATGCTAAACTAAGATAGTAAAGATGGTAAACATTAAGCCTGCTTAATATAAGCAATGTGACAGTATGCTGATGTTAGCATTTAGCTTAAAGCACTGTTCTACCAAGAGTAACTACAGCTTCACAGAACAACTATCATGGCCTTAGACTCTTTCTTCCTCACATATTTAGGCCATCTTTAGAAAACACAGCTTTTCTCCAGATCTAACTAACATTACCTGCTCATTAACACTGGGAGCAGAGCTTTCAAGCTGACATGTTTTATCTTCTGTATTTTCATGTGTCACTCAAAAGGGGACAATAATTGTGCATTCAGGGAGCTATTGGTTCTCCATCTACAGACTGTATGAGTGATACAGTTGCAATGAACTGTGACATGACATTGATTAGCACATAAAGTCTTCATACAGTCGACGCTCGTGTGTGAATACAGATTCAAATTGAGCAGATGAAATAAAGTGCAGTGGAGGGAAAGATGGGCTATAGCATTGATGTTGTGCCTTCATCTGTGACAAATGAATTTTAATGCACACAAAACATATATCTGAAGTGTGAGAGAGGAATTAGTCAGCAGCTTCACACACAGAGTTTGCCTCTTTTAAGTCCAGATTTCTTTCCTCCTCTCCTCTTTTTCCCTTTTTCCAGAAATGTAAACGAACGACAAACTAATGAATAAATAGATTGCAGAGCCAGCCTCACGTTTCTCCTTCTCTCCATTACTAAATGGACTAGTTACTTTGCTCTCGGCAGAAAAGACATTATGGGTGAAGATCTCTTATATCCAATTTACTGTCAAAGTGCCCGATGCCTTGCCTCTGGGTTAGAAAGAAAACGGCGAGTGAAATACAATGTGACTGATGTGGTTTCTCTCACTGTCTGTCTGGAAATAAAACAGCACACAAAGACACACGTGTGCAGACAGTATGTATTGTTGCCTTTGTTCGTGTCCTTGTTGTCTCAGTGCAGACTGAAAGAATAAAACAAATGACTGTGATCTTAAACAATCCATCAGTTGATTTAAAGCCAGCTGGGCTTCTTTGTGACAGACACTTGCAGTAAGGACACTCTGTTCCCACTCAGGCATGAAAAACTGAATCACCTTCCTCCAGAACATCACAGCCAGTGGGTTGGTGGGTTTAGGGTCTCCTTCCGCACACAGCTGAAGAAAACTCCTGCTGTGCTGTGATAGGTGAACCAGCAGCCTAGGCCACGGATGCACACTTTGACAAATCACCTGCTCTCAGCTTTGCCTGACTGCCCATATGGAGGATCCCTGCTGGGACTGGATGCTGAGTAACCCTTCCCTGACTTTTCTCACCTCTATTTTCCTTCCCTCCGTCCCTCTTTCTTTCTACTGTATGTAACACATCTCAGGGAGTTATCACATGCTGAAAGAACCCAGCCGAAAAGCTGGCGACCAACGGCCTCCCGCTGGAATGACCGAAGACACTTGGGGTTATAACCCAAGGTTAAAGACATCCCAACACTCAGTGGGTTTACATGAACAGCTACAGTTAAGCTACGATTATAACTATAGGTGTAGCTCACTTCGGCGAAGATGAGATTTAAATCTACTGTGTTGTTATTCCAGTAAACAAGACCAACAGAAGAATCCATTTATTGATGAAAATACATCAGTAAAGCCCCTTTCAGCTGGTTGTAATCAGACTTTGTTCCAGTTTGTCTATTTTTCCGTACTTTTTTTAATAGCTCATAATTCCGTGTATTTTGCTCATTCATATATTTAAGAGTCTTTAACTCCTCAAGCTGACACAGCACAAATAAACACACATCACTGCAGAAATGTGCAGTTTTCACTTTAGAATCTTACGAGATTATACGTCTCTGACAGTGTAATGCTGAACTTCTGCTTTAAAGACTTAAGCAAGACCGGCTCCAACCTATGCACAGACACCTCAGCCAATGTTTGACTAACTAAAGCATATACAGATCTTAGTAAATCAGCAACCAGCTGCATTATCTAAGCGCGTTATTCTAACTCTGAAAAAAAAATTACTCTGTACAATTTCAATCAGAATAAAATGTTTACATATATTTTAAAAGTTTTTAGCCGAACTAAAACAATTCATTATTTTTTCTAATATCAACTTAACTACTTAATGATCGAAAGAAGAAATAAGCTATGAATGCAGATACGACAAGGATGTTGACTAAACTACTGTTTTGACAACAAATGAACAATCAGACAAATAATATGTCAAATATGTAAAAAAAATAGGTTGAAAAAGAAAAACAATACCAATAAAAGATCCCACTGCAGAATAAATCAGTACCGTATTTCAGGATTAAGGCTTTGGGATTAGAAACATCTCATGTATCTCATGATAAATGCCATGTCATCATCGCCCTTATTGTAAACATGTCCTGTAAAATAAAAAAAAAATCTTTCAGCATTGAAATATCACTGCAATAAGCTACCCAGGGAACATAGTGTACCTAACCCCCCACTCTATCACAATCCAATAGCCTCAAGTTCCAATAGGCTTCTTGTGACCAGAGAGAGAGAGTCAGAGACAGAGAGAGAGAGACTGCCTCCCTTTGATGTCAAATAAATGGGGAGATGGGACTCTAATATGAGCTCAGAAAATGGGGTCTAAAAGGGGGTGTGGCCATATGATGTAACAGCACAGCGCTAAGGAGGACATTGCAGGCTAACAATGGTGATTTGTGATACTGCTCATACACAACAGCCTCTAGCCACAATCAATGCACTAATGTTGATTGCTAAAGCCGCATTCAATCTCTCTCTCTCTCTCTCTCTCTCTCTCTCTCTCTCTCTCTCTCTCTCTCT
>JAPZDY010000014.1:12219923-12236928 GCA_029783645.1 Ctenochaetus hawaiiensis | reverse complement strand
TTTTATTTCACTCTCATATTTTAATAAACAGATGACTGCTTTCATTTCCATACTGTGCTGAATTAATGCTAACGCTCAAATCTTTGCATCAAAATAAGACTGATCCTCATTCACAGTGCATCTCCAAGAAAGAAAATCTAAAGGAAATAGTACCAAAACTTTTTATGTAAGCTTAAAACAAGAGAGCACTGTGTCACTGTTATAAATGTCTGAGTTAGTGCTGGACAAGGACAGACTCAGTGAGGTTCCAAAGGGTAGAGAAGACATTATTCATCTTGACCTTAATGCCTCCATGGGAGGTTTTTTCAAGTTAGTTGGTATGTTTTGCAGAGAAGACATATGTCTCATGCACTTTGTGTGTATGTTTTGTTCTTGCTTAACATAATTTGCTTTAAATCCAAATTACTTCCAAACAATGGATGATGATCCATTATGAGAGACATGCTCCTCTGCTCGCCTTCTGCTTCAGATAGTTGATTGCTCGTCTGCTCTCTGTGGTTACTCTTCTACTCTAAACTGTCGCTGCATGTTAAATGTGAGCAACCCGAAAAATAAAGACATCTCAATTGATCTCTGGTGCTTGTTTTAGAGGTTAGGAAGCACTTGATTTGACATTGAGCAGAGTTGTGTAGAAGCATCATACATTTTTAAATGTCAGTATAATAGTCGGTCATTTTCATTTAATTGTGAGAATCAAAAATTGTGATTGCAATTAATATTTATTTCATTTAACAACCCAATCACGTAGTAACCATTAAAACTAGAATGAGCACATGAACTAATAATCTGTGTCAATAACTCATAAATAAAGTAAATTGATGAAATGAAAATTGGGTAAGTTTGCCCATTAAACAACTGTGAGGAGACTTTTCATTGGTCTTGGGGCCAAATTACAATTGAACTGAACATCTCATTCACCTTCTAGTTTTTAGGTTAGACCTAGGAATAGCCACCATGCTCTGCTCACAAGACCTGAGGGGCCTGGCACTGCTGAACAGGCTTAACAACTCTGATGTAGGCCATGGATAGCTTCCACAGTATAGTAGGTTTATTTTGCTCTGGTTGCTTTGGCTGTCACAGCAGTTCATGTAGGCTGGTTCAGTGGTGGGTTTTTGCAGTCTTTCCCTGCAGATGCAACACTAATTTGCTGCTTTTTATAACATTTATGTAAAAATGTCACCAGGACCACAGACACTTCATTTATCCCCCCATCACACCTCAGTTTTTTTCTCACCTCACCCAGTGGAGGTGTTTCTGAATAGCTGCATGGAACATGTTAAACTGTGATGCTTCATTGTGAAACGGAAAACTAAAATCTGTATTCAGACGTCTACCAGAACCTCAGCCACATTTTTTTTTTTTCACGAGTTCAATCCTTAAAAGACCCTGTTACTTCACCAGCACCAGAAGCCTACAGTATTCTGTAAAGCTAATCTACTGTATGGAAAGGTTCAGCAAAGCAAAGATGGCAGTTGGACGGGCCTTGATTCCACAAGCTAAACTTAACAGTGTTAACCACCATTCAGTGAAATCAGCCACTCCCCTCCTTTTACCAAGTACAGCTGGGCTTAATTCTCCAAACCCAGATCGTAAGCCACGAGGGTTGTCGGAGTCAGTTTATTAGGGGTTTCAGCCTTCTCAGCCTCCTGAGTCAGGGCTCAGCGTTGCTAAGCAGATCAGGGTGTTTTTATGTGCAACCGATATAAAAAGTACAGAAGAGAGAAGCCACACACACACACACACACACACACACACACACAGACACACACACACTGGAGTTAAGTCTTGGTAAAATGACCATGTTCGTATTGTGCACTTACTTTTTCAAGGAATAAGCCGAAACCACAGAAATCTTACATGACTTACTCTCAGGCTCCCTCCCAGCTAATTTTGTCAGTGATACACGCCTGAAATTATACCGTAATAATGGGTTAGTGCAATTTCAGAATGGACGACTTTTGGCTTGGTCTATTATTTATGTAAATAGATCTTGATCGCTCGGCGCCACGAATAAATTCTGCAGATACAGACGCATTTACCTCCTGGGCCCTTTGGAGCCAAATGAGTATATAGAGTATTAAATATTAAGCGGGACAAAGATGGTCTGTGCAATGTCAAGGAATTTGTACAGGTGAATGCTCTCTCAGTGCAGATCCCATTAGATTTAATTTTCAATACACTAGGAGTCTGTTTTCGATTTTAAAAGTTGTTGATCTAGAGTCCACTGTTATTTTTATGCTCTTAGTCCCTTCAGTCACATCCTCCTGTTGCCAGGTTACTGACTGTAGGAATATACAGTATGTAGGTGCAATTACATAACCAGTTTAACAGCTGAGTGCTCAATGTTCCTGAGCACAAAATGCTAGATTGCTTCGCATGCATGTGTTTAGAATAAGCAGTTTTCTGTTATCAAGTAAGCCGTCTTCATATCCTCAGAAGATTAATGTAACGTCTAATAAAGGAAAGATTCCATAACCCATCTTTTATTTATGACCTTAAAAAAGTGTCTGCATGGTGAAAGCACTTTCTGCAGCTGTTAAGCTTTCAGTCATATTTTTAATTCATCCCCCTTTTTCTTGTCAAATGCAAAGGATATAAAGACCGTAACCTTTGCACACATTAAATTCTTGTAAACTCACTATTGCCCTGTCTGCAAAATCTGACTTTCTTCTTGAGGTCAGAAGAGTTCACTCGGTCCTGCAGTATAACATGTCATAAGTAAACTGACCTTAAGATTGATTTGTAAGCAGTTTTATGCAGGTTGTGTTCCGACCAGGTACAGGCTCGTGTTTGCATGTGCTTTTCCTTAAAGCAGGCATGCAAACATAGCAGTTAAAGCATTTGCCTTGCTTTCATGTGTGAAAAAAAATCCCCTTAACATCATTTATGACAACATCTTGAAACATCTAGCAGATCAAATGATCACGTAATGTGATTTTCTTCTGTTGCCATGTTGAAATTAGTCTTGAATATTGTGTGTCTTTTATCTCTCAGGTGAAGGATCTGACCAAGTTTTTGGATCCCAGTGGCCTGGGAGTGATCAGCTTTGAAGATTTCCACCGTGGAATCTCTGCAATTAGCAGTGGAGGTGAGTGGTCAGCCCAGTATGTGTGTTCACGTCGGTTTTAGTCTTCTGTTCAAACCTGCTCTGTTCTGTTGTAATTAAACCTTTTTAATAGTTTTTCCATTAAACTCATAAGGAGTTGTCCCCTTTTATGAACTCTATCGGCCTGTTGTCCAAAACTGGGGTTTCTACATTTGGTGATTCGTAAAACCCACCTATTAAAAGTATTCTTACATAAATAGTCTTGCTTTTATCATGTGTAAACCATGTTTTAGAGTTATTATTGGACTTAGTAATCTCTGCATCAAAGAATGTTGATGCAGGGTGAACTCTGTTTTTATGTAGCAATTTTATTTTATAAGCTTGCAGTGTTTTTTGAGTAAGAACACATTTCAATTTTCATTTATTACTTTTTTTTTCTTTGATAACCTACTTAGTTCTGCTAGTTAATTCTGTCACCCACACTGAATCTCCAGCATCTGGCTCCATCTCTCTGTATTTCCCGTGGGCGCAAAATGATGTTGTCAACACAGTATGTTCACATCCATTGCTTAGCTAAGGTAAGGGATTTTAAAAAGAGAGGTAGAGGATTGACCCAAATTCTTTGTAACTGGTCTAAAAATGCTGTTATTCTTTCTTTAACCATTTTGCTACCCTCCTGTTCCACTTAATATGCTTTTAAAAACTCCTAGGACTCATATACTATCTTTCTCTCTTAAAATGGGAACAGTTTAGAAGTCTGTCTTGACAGCCTGGTCACCAGGTTTCTCAGGCTTCACCTCAGCAATAAATCTGCTCTTATTTAAATATCCATTCAAATATGATTTTAAAACAGTTTACATGGTCATAACAGTTACTGAAGACAACTGATGGATTTACAGTGAATTTCAGCTGTGCACCATTTTACAACTCACTCTGGTTGTGCAAACATACAGGTTTGATGACGTCATCGGAGCCTATTGATCGGTAGTAGTCTTTCCCAGGGCTTTCTGGGTTGCACAGCTCTGGTTACTCAGACCATTAATAAGTCATGGACTGGAAAGCATCAGATGTATGGACACATGGGCTTGCTGGCAAGGTTTCTGTGCTGGAGTGGCAGAGAGATGAGGCTTGGGCAGAGAGTCCTGTTCACCTAAATTATTTATTGTTGTGTCTCTTAGCCCTGTTCTTTCTTTGTCTCTCCCTTGTTTCTAAACAGTACATGAAAATCTAAAACATGTATTTATTCAATTGTAGTCTTTTGACATTTGAACGAAGTTATTTTGGTGGGTCAAATTCAAGTCAAGGATCATTGTTTTATGTTTTTATTACACACTGTCCTGTTTTTCTACCTTCCTCCAGCATTTTCTGTGCAATCAGCAATGCGGAGAATGAATCAGTTATTTCCTGCTGGAGGACAGTTTCCTTTTTAGTGTGTGCGGATCTGATCTCTACTATAACTTCCCAGGTCCATCACACTAAGTTGACAGAATTCAGTTGTGCTTGTAAAGGTGGAGTCCAGTTTTTCCAACACTTTGCGGCCAGACTATTGATTCCCATCAGATCCATGTCATGTCCTCTACCTCTGTTGCCACCACCTCTGCGGTAATCAGACAGCAAATCCTGCTGTTCCACTTAACTAGATTCATTATTAACTTTATGACACTCCACCTGCTTTTTTATTTCATGTCTGCACAACTTGGTAATAAAGACAGGCCTGCAGGCCATGGAAATGCTTTGTCCCCAGTAATGGCTAAGGCATGTCTGGAACAACAAATGTTGTTCTACAAAATATCCATGTCCTCCAATTGCTTGACGCCAAGAGACTGCAGGTGCATTGCTCCAACAGAAGCCAGCTTCTCCTGTGCAGTCCCATTCTGTGCAGACTCATTTAACTAAATTGACCTGCCATGTGTATGAGTGGTCAAGAGCAACGGATTATGTAAGACCGAGGGGCACAAAGACCCCATGAGTCTACGGGCAGCTTTGGAGAACACTGTTTGTGTTCTCTTCTCTCAGTCAGCTGCTATTCACAGCTCTGTTGACTGGATACTGGAGCCGCAGGTGCTGATTGGACTCCATCTTGTTGGTCTGTCTCAGGTTACAGGTGCTTTCAGTACAGGCCTTTATTGACAAATGTGAAATTAATATGGGTTGCTTCTCAACCTTTTTTTATTGTTTTATTTCGATCACGCTCTTTTTACATGACATACTATAGCCCTTGCAGTGCAAGTGTAAAAGTTGCGCAATGTTTACTGTCCCATCACACTTAGACTGCTGACTTTAAAAATGCCAATATAGGGCAGCTAGTAAAGGAGCTTGTAATGTGCTGATAGCAAACTTAAGTAAATGCATTATGGGCAGGCATATTAATTTGTTAATCATAGATATTTACCATCAATTTAAGAGTGGAATAACCTTAAACGTGACAGCATATATTTGATGTCTTTTAGCAAATGTCATTCCCAGAATGCTTTACTTTACCTTCTCTCACATCAAGAAGGTCCTGTTATTGTTTTTCAGAAAAAATGCTAGTTAAATTTAATAAGCAAGAAATGCATCTTAATTGCCAGACTTTAAAAAAAGGTTGCTGGTTAGATATTGATCCGTAGTCACATGCTTGTAGGAAGCAAACAGTTCATTGCTAGTGTGGATTTTCCATCTATCAGTATTTTGTGATGCATTTTCCAAATTATTTGATTAATCCCACAAACTTCAGTGACACCCTGTTCCCTCAGAATGGCTGTTTGTTTGCACACGTAAGTTGGTGCTATTCACACCAGTCTTGTTTATGTTTAACCTCCCTTGCTGTTTGACTTAACGTGTTTATTCTGCACACAATAAGCCTGTCTTCTTTCTCTCATATCTGCAGGTCCAGAGCCACAGCTCTACAATGTAAACTACAGTCCAGGCGATGGAGCTGTGGGCTGTCCAGAGGAGTACGATGAGGTGAGGCGCCACACAAGAGGCTTAGCCTCTCTCTCTCTGGTTGTGTATGTGGTTCAGTTACTGAGCCTTCAGTTCCCATTGGTGCACAAAGCAGCATAGAGTGGAGGTCACAGGCTGAACTCGCTGTGCACTCTCACTCTTCCCACTGTAATTCAGCGAGCGGCTTGCAGAGCTATCATTACCACTCTTTGAATGTTCCACAAACTGAACACCCTGGTTTGGCTGACACTAAATAGCATCTGGCACGCTAGACTTTTGAGTATTCTTTGACAAATATTGAATTAGCAGGAATGTGTGTTGAGTTTTTACATCTGTGCGGACTTGTGTTTTTACAGTTGTGGTTAGCATATCTAGGATTCCTGTCTCCTCTTGGGCACTGAACTTGTATATTTAACCATCATTGTTGCCAGCCTCCACAAAATTTTAGTGATTCTGCCATTGCGTGCACTTCAGGAACTGCAGGACTGTGACTGTTGTTTTAGTGGCTGTACATTGCACATTTTCAGTGCCCTCTCTTGATTCGGTTTAGAAGTGCAGGCCTATGCACCACATTCATGAATGCAAATAGATTCCCTCCACTTTAATCCATTTCACTGACTTCCTGCATTGATAATTGCGTGACGAAATCAGGCATTCATCTGACGTAAGTTGATAGAAAATATTTGAAACATTACATTAATTTTATTGAAACTAGTAAATCCAACACAAGACACTCATTAACTGATTTATTATAGTCTCATCTGATTTACTGTCTGCTCTTAGGCACCAAAACACAGTGAAAGCCTTGTTAAAGTTATTTTGACATGGAAAAATAGAGACATCTCATGCCTTATTTTTGTTAAACTGCATGTATAGAAATAGCATTAAGTTGCACATGTCCAAATGAGTGGGGTAATGAAATAAATATTCATCCACTGTGTTTTCTAACAGCTCCTTAATGATATGTATTACTGCTTCAAGGCTTGATCCAGCAGTTGTGTTGTCTAAAGTAATAGACTAATAAATAAATGTTGAAATATAAATCCATCTGTCAAGGTTACTTCTTCAGTTGAGGTTTGATAGTTCAATATTATTTTTAGTTACATTTCATCAGATGGTTGTTCAGCTAACTTCAAACATTTTATGCAGTTTGCACTAGACAGTAATGAGATCTTTTATTCAAATGGTAGAAGTCACTAAAAAATGGATGTGATCTACACTGGAAAGTAGATATGAATCTTAACTTACAATGTCTGAAGCTCAGTGATTTATAAAGCCTCGTTGCTGTTTACTGGAACCTGGCAGCGGAGTTTTGGGGAAGTTTGTGTTTATGTTTGAGGTAGACGCCACACCTGTGTCCGTGGCCTTGTTTTTCCCTCGGGTTTCTGGCAGAAAAAGGGTTCCTCACTCTCAATGGCTGCGCTGTTCTAGTCCTGTTTGCTTTCAAAATAGGCAAGGTGAGGCTGTTCAGCTTAGGTCTGGCATAAGAGAAAAGCAACGCCCTATCCGCCTCGATTTTTTCCTTTTTAATAAATATTTTCTGCCGTTGCTAACTTTCACATTTCCGGTCACATTTTAGAACAACATAACATCAGTAACCGTAGCCTTTCCACTTGTCATAACTAGTGTTTTTTCACTATTTCCCCCAAAGCTTTACAGATTATGCGCCCACTTTGCCTTTAACAGTGTTAAAGCTTAACGGGGTGTTAGTTTTTTATTTGTGCAAAGTCAGACAGTTATAACAGGTTGTTGTGATATATAGCCCTCATTCACCGTACATTCTGAAGCATGTAGAGCATGGCGTAGTGATTTATACTGTCACACTGGGTCAGGAAATGAAGCTCCCAGGAGCCAGGAAAGATTAAGCAGTCACTCAGCTGATCGTGTGGTGCTTTAACTCGGGCCTCGCTTGATTGAGCATTACAGCTGACTACTGCTACTTTTTGGACTTTGTCTCTGTCTCCTCCCCTTTTACCACTCAGTGGAGCTGAACGAGGTGTTACAGTATTTTTCTTTCTTTCTTTTTTTTCTTAAACGTGGACTCTTGCTCTGTGAGAGTGAGGGTGAGGAGGCATTACTAGGAGTTATTAGAAAGCTCTCATGTTAGGCCAGCTTTCCTGTCAGTGAGACCAGGCACAGAGAATGGTTCTGGGCATGGTGGACAGCCCTTTGGGCCCTATTTCTCCTGGCACTTCATTTATAATGGTACGTTATGCTTTCCAAACCGACTCACTAGTGTTACCTTCATTATAGCGTCACGACTCTGATACCTGATAATGTGTCTTTAGTTGCTAATAGCTTCAAATGTTTTTTATTTGGCATGTATCAGTCTTTGGTTTTGTAATGAGTGTTTGGTTTTAGTAGCTTGGAAAGTCTACAGCTTTCTCATTTTGTTTGAACTTGTTGCTTAGAGGTGCTCACGTAGCAGGTTTTGCTTGGAACAGCCATCTGAATCCCAGACTGTCTCTGATGTGTGTTTATGCTCTGTGATTTGTTTGGTTGTTGGTGTAGTTGTAGTCTATTTACTGTCTAGATTTGAAGATTTTAAATAGACTATCTTTAAAAAAAAGCTGTTGATCAGTATGTGATCAACTTGTATGTGTGTTGTCTGCCTTTTGATTCACATAATAGCATAGTATCCTAATTTGAAATACATCTGATAACATAAAATAACTGTAGACATTGTTAGAAAATACGCTTGAATTAGTCACAAAGTATAGTATTGTTTATCTTTATAATGATGGCAAAAGCATCTCCTCAAGTTTATATATACTAAGTTCCATTCATGTTCATGCTGATTAATGGATTTGTCTGTTTACTGCTTAATGGACATTCTGCATCGTCTGTTATTGCAGCAAAATGAGGTGACGGACAGCGCGTACCTTGGCTCTGAGAGCACTTACAGTGAGTGTGAGACCTTCACTGATGAGGACACAGGGGCTCTGGTGCCCCCCGAGATGCATGAGGACGTGGAGACGGACAGCGGCATCGAGGCCACGCTGCACGACCCGGAAGATGGTGGAAATAGGTCGGTATGACTTTCGCCTTCAGTCACATATGCAATGTCAACTCATATTTCTTTGGTATGCATCCTTTGTTTGTGTTTGTAAGAAGGCCGGTTATGACCCTGAATAACTTGTCGTACATCATTGTTTATAATCCACTTGTCATTTGAACCAGGTCAACATTATAATTGCTCCTGGCTAAAGAATAAACAGTAAATGTGTGTCATATCTCAAACTAAATATTAACCCTGGAATTACCTTGCATTAACCTTTTACACAGATCACATGGCTTGTAAGTGTTGCATGCCAAACTCAGGATCACTAGGACTTTATTTGGGACCATCACTTGATGACCTCTGTCTTAAATGCCCCCAGATAGACCAGTGAGGAGATAGGGAGTAGAAGATACAGTTTTTCAGCATCCTTCTGTGTTTAGTTTCCTCTTTTTGTCCTTAATTGTCAATTAAACAGCTCCCCATGTACTGAGGAGCTACTTAATGAGGCGACACTTTACTCAGTCAGCAGGGACTGTGGCTGTTGAAGTTTTCTGTGCAGCTAAAGGGGAAAACTCGTTCAGAGATAACTTGAAATTTGCACAGCGGGAGCACCAGAGACCTTGAGTGCAGAAAGCCCTTCGGCTTTTTTTTTCAACAATGTCAGAGTGTCTGAGTGGATGGTGCTTCATATCGGCTGAGAAGAGACTGAGATCTGCTCATCTTCTCTGAATACTCAGTTTATGGCATAGACTGTTAATGATCACAGCAGGTGAAATATTTTTATCCTGCAGCCTGATGTGTTTTTCAGGCACCACTTGAGTTCTTTTCATAGTTTTGTCATAGCAGTTTGCATTTGTCATCTGTTCTTTGACTTATGATTGCTTTGGACCATTGTTTGATTATTTTACTCTCTTCCCATCATGTTAGTGGATTAGTATAGTTAGCTTCGTCCAAAGTAAAGTGCTAGTTGCTGCAGCCTTCCTCAATATAAGTTTTGTCTGCTCAGTTCAGTAAAAATAGTAAAGTTTGTACTTTTTTATGCATTCCCTGCCTCTTCCAAACAGGCTGTGTTATGAGTGGCACACAATGACTTTGAGTCTTTCTCAGTAATTTTCTGATTTCAGAGCTTTATATACCAGACTAGTATTTCTTTTGCTGACTAACAGGGGTAGCACTGTGAAATCAACTAGTCTGTTAATCATAGACATTTCCAGTATCGAGAAAATATTGCTTTAGTATTGTTTTTTTGGCAGAAAAATGGAATTGAATTTTTACATATAAAGCAAGTTAGCACCACAGTGAACTGTATTTGTACAGTGGTGTCTTGATAAACACAGCAGTGAGTCATTTTGGACCAGAAAGATGATAACAAACTGTCTTTGCTGTTCTGTGGTTTATTATTTGCATCAGACAAGACGGATGAGTAAAGAGATTTTAGATATTTTAGGGTTTTGAGCAAACCCTGATAAAAAAAACAAGTTTCTCTTAATAGGTGAAAGAATTTTGCATCCAGATCTGAATATGATCCATTCCCTCTCTACAACATAGAAGGACTATATGTCTGTCTGTCCATTAATGCTCTTGCTGGTATGTAGTCCAGCAGTTGCAAGGGAGGAAGTGCAGGGAACTGAGGCCTCATCTGCTGACTCTGTGACCTGTCTGTCCGACTTGATGATGGATTGGAATGGTCTGCCTGACGTGGATTTGTTTGGACTTCCCATTCCACAATTGAGCCTTGAATTCCAGGAAGTGTTGAGTTAGCTCCTTTTTTTGCTGTTTTCCCTTTTTTCTTTCTTTGGCAACAGCTAATCTGAATCCCCTCCACTTATTCATACCATCACCCTGTTAAGTCCACTGCTGACTGGAACCTAACGCTCACACTGTATGACTCTATGACCTTCATATTCTCTCATTTCAGCAGTTTGTTTACCAGAAATCTGGAAACTCATCACCTCAGAGAACCAAGATAAACTCCCTTGGTTTAAAATTATTTGAATAGAGAAATATCAGCATGTTTCTAATGACCAAATGTTTTCAGGGGTTTTCCAAATAAACAACAAATGGCCACTCACAGTGAATCAACATTTACAGTGAGTCAAGGCAAAATAAAGAGACTTTGCCATGCAGCCTGGTTAGTCTAGCAACCTCTAGCCATATTCAGCGTAGGAGTATATGCAGTGGACTGGGGATTAAGAATCTAACAGGATTAGCCTCCCCCCACCCTCCTCTGTCCTAACCGTGTCCCCACACACATTTGGCCCTTGGACGGTCAGCAGGACTGTCTGTTGGCCATTGCTTAGCCCCAAATCTGATTAACCCACTCACAGTCCACCCTTTCTGGTACAGCCTCAAGTCTGTCAGGTGGCACAGACGATGCAACTGGCACCTCATTAGGACCACAGACCCTTTTTTCGTCTCCTTCTTGGAGAGTTGTGGTTTTTTTTTTCGTCTTAAATCGGTGTAACTTGTGAAACTTCAGAATTCCACTCTGGTTGTCCGGGGTTTTAACTCCAGTTGCTCCACGGCTTTCACGCCAGGGCAGTGGAGGGCGTTCAAAGATGCGTTCTCTCTCTTCGCCGTCCCTCTGTGTGAAGGACCTCAGTATGGGGCCAAGTAGTAAGAGCCTGAGTAAAGGGTAAGTGACTTTAAAGTTGGTCGTTACTGTTCAACCAGTGATGTCCAGTGTTTGTACAGAGAAGTGCAGCAGCTTAAACTGCACCATTGCCTGGTTAAAAAACTCGAAGAGTGTTCTGTGTTTACAAAGTCCAGCTGCTTGTGTGTGTAACAGTGCATGATGTTTTAAATGAGTTTTTACTCTGAAAAAGAAGGTGATACAAGAACTTTGAATTAAACAAATGTCATTTACTTTGTAAACAAACAAAATGGGCTTTGTCACTGTGCTGAGAGAGCAAGCTTTTTCTGCTGATTTGGACTTCCTTGTCCTGTGTTTGCTTAGGACATCCAACATATCCTGTCGGACAACAGGAAAGGCCAGCCTTCCTGTTAAGTGAAGATCAAATGTATTATTTACTGAAACTTACTTGTAACTCTGGTCACGTTAACCACAGATCCACCCTGTAAGTTTTTGTTCTGTTGTATAAAATAAGCAGCTAATTCAGCCAAGCATATCTCTTTTAAGCTTGACCCACATCCAAAGACATGAAGGTTCCTCTCATATGTCTCAAGTGTTCCCACAGCTGATTTACATCACCAGTGAGGCGCAAGACATTTTGTTTCTGCTAAAGCAGCCTTTGGGATTAATGTGAATTAACAGATTACCTTTGAAGATAAGTGATCGTCGGACTCGTGCAGATTGCCGCTCTTGCTAGGGGAAGATTAATTGTGCTTGTTTGGGATTTACAGTTGGCTGTAGTCATTTCCAGGCTTCTGGGTCCCAAACTCCAACCAAGACAGCCTTTTTAGAGGTTTTTACCTAGATATTCTGGCTCAACACGTCTGTTTTCCATGAATGAAGTCAAAAGATGGGCCTTGTTTGATTTTGCTGACATTGTGGTTTGTCAAACGGATGGTTATGAGGCTTTTTATACTCAGACGAACAGCCATATTTATCCCACCTAAACCTGAAACATTTCCTATATGTCTGGCCGGGACCTTAATTTAACTATGCTGTTGTTGCACACTCCCTAACACAGTGATCCATTATGTGTGTCCCTCTAGGTTTTCCCTGAACTCAGAGCTCCACAACCACCAACCAGCGCTGGTGACGGTCATTGGTGGAGAGGAGGAGCACTTTGAGGACTTTGGGGAAAGCAACACCTCAGAGTTGCTACTGGAGAGCAGCGTGGAGGGGACGGAGGGGCAGGGTGGCTCCCCCCACCTCCAAACACCTGAGCAGGTCAATGGCTCGTCACTGCTCTCTCCCAGGTATGAGCTTGTCTCCCCCTTATGCAACTGAGCCCAGAGAATTGTAATGTCACGCAGACAGCCTGAAGAGTATTTATGTGAATATCATTTACACCAAGCTGCCAACCTTGTTTTTATGTCAACCCTTCCTGATAGCAGGCGTGACACTGTTACATTCTCAGGTTTGAACGACTGTTTACGTTCCTCAGAGAAAATGTTTCTCTTTCAACAAAGACACAGAGGTTTAAATGCTGATAAAGGCTTTCTGGAGACGTCCTTTGTCCTTGACAGCCTTATCTGCCCCTTTTTATGGTGAAGGGCAAGATAAAGTGCACACAAAGTTCATTCCATTACTCTAACTAAAATTATTGCCAAGTTTTTAAAAGTGGGCTAAAATCTGTCTCAACACAGGGCTACTATTTATTAGTGTCTGAGTTCAGGTTTTATACCCAGCACTGTTTTTAAGTCTTCAGTGTGCCACCTGTTGCCAACCCTTCCAAGAAAGACAGAAGGTGGATGTTTTGCTACATTGAGTTCAGACATCTTAAGGAGTATCAAGCAAGCTTTGCGTCTGGGCAGCAGTAATACAGATACATGTTGACTTTGGCTGCACTTTGGTGTTTACAGACATCTTACAGTGTTAGATGTATACACACATACACACACTTCTGTCTATAGCACCATTGATTTGTTTTGAAGCCCCTATTGTAGCTTTTCCCACGTCATATTTTTCCTTCCTCCTTCTCTGTTTTTATCCAAAACTAAAAGCCGAATAATGTGTAATTCCCACTTGGGTGATATTTCTTTGATTTGCTGTGCCAGGAAACTCTTAACAACAAACTGCCCAGTTTTTTTAGCCCATTGACAACATGGAAACAAGCTAACTGGATTGGCACAGATAATGATAATGATAAAAGTCCTACTTTGCTGTCAGTGAATATGAGACATCTTTTTTATTTAAAATTACTAAAGCTACTTGATTATAATATGATACTGTCATTGTAACAGATTGTGACAAAAAGATAAATCAAAGTGGAAAAGAATTAAGCACATAGAGGTTAATTATGCATTCTTGAATTGAATTTGGTCACTAAACTGTGTGTGAGACGTTACATGTCGTACAAGTTGTGCAGAAATCTGCATGGTCGTTTTGCTAAAAAAAATAGATTATAGACAAGAAAAAAACTGCATCCCACAAACTTCACCCACTCAGTGTGGATGCGTCACTGTGTTTTGAGCCAATCATTCTCATTGTTGGCGCATGTAGCGGTGCCACCTACGCACACCCCAGCATTTATCCATCTACATGTTACAACCCTTTGAAACACACACACACACACACACACACACACACACACACACACACACACACTGTCTGCCTGCCTCTGTTCCACAGAAACACACCCCACTGTGGGCATTATTTAACAAAGTCGTTTTTCATGCTGTCAGGAGAAAACGGCTGGGTACAACAGCGCATATGACCGTCAAGTGACACTCTCTCAAAGTCTGCCATGCCCCGTTTCTGCCTACATAAACAGGAACCTGTGCCAGTGTGTTGCATAATTCAGACCCGACTCACTCCCTGAATGAACAATAAGCCAGTAGAGGTGATGTGAGGAGAGGCTACAGACTCCAAACAATGAACTAATCAACTTTGTGTTTTCTTTGTTTGCTCCAGAGTTTCTGTTACTTTGGTTAATTTAACTTAATTCCCATCATTCTGTGGGTTTTCCGAGCTTGCAGCAAAGATGTTGAGGTTGATAAGAAAAGAATGGAGAGACATTAGCGCGCTCTTTCTCCAGATGTTTTATTTCCTCACACTATCCAAAAAAGAAATCACAGCAACACTGCAGTCTGTCTCTTGTCTCTCACCCACTTTCTTGTAAACTCTCTTGTGGATTTCACTAATACCTCCCCTCCCGCACCTCCCCAGAGGTGTCATGTCCCACCTCAATGCACCCCTTCTTGCCTGTCACTCACCACTTCCTCCTACTTTTCCTCCTTGTTTCCTCTTTCCAGTGCACCTGCTCCTCTCCCTGACTGCTTTCAGAGCTTCCTCAGGGAGGAGGCGCTGGACTTTTTCTGTAGCCAGTGTCACAAACAAATAAGTCGTCTCGAGGACCTCTCCACTCGCCTCAATTTCCTTGAGATGACTAGGTAACACGTGTTCCACGACCCACTGCGGCTATAGGCTGTGTGAATGTGTTTGCAGTGCTGATTAGATACAGTTTCATTGCATGTTCTCATAACGTATGCATGCTGTGCGAGACTAGAAGCCACATGGTGTGTGTTATGTCACAGATTGTACTTTCACACACATGCTTTGTGGGTCTGTTTTGAGCCCATCTTAGAACATGCTGATCCCAATATTTTTTCATCTGCTCTCTGTTTGAGTGTGAGTTACATTGTGTTAATTTTTAGCATTTATTAATAGAAAAACTCACCAAAGGAATTTTAGTCACTTAGACATTGTAAACTTTTTGCTCGACTGAAAATAAGCTCACTAGATAGATTGGAAATGGATCAAAAACCCCTGGGTATCATGGGAAAGGTGACGATTTCAGTGGTCTTAGTTCTTCATGCCATTATGTTCATGTTTTATTTGAGTTGTTGTAGAACGACTGCTGCTAGTTAAGTTTCTTTTGCTTTCAAAGAACCTGCTTTTATGGGAAAAGACGTGCTGATCCAGGATTACTGAAAAGTAGCTGAATTACAAGAATAGATTAACACTAAAATCCTATGGGATCTAAGAAACAACTGAATTATGAATAAAAACTTTCCAAATTCACGATTATGAATTAAAGAAGAATGTAGAAATATTTAAAATCCTATTTGAATTTAAGGTTCTGTAAAAAGCGAAACTGATCCTGTTTCAGCACTTGTTAGCCAATGTAATTATAGGCTGCTGTGTTTGTGTAAGATTGCTGTGATGTGTGAATATTTTATAGCTTTAGTTTCAACAAATATTCAGTGATTTATTAGTGAAGAACCACCTCAACATGCCCTTTCTTCTGTGGGGCTCCAGTGCCAGCAGAGATAGGGATGGGGGGTGGAGAGGACAGATAGCAGGAGATAGTGTCTCTTTCCTCTACTCCTTTTCTCTTCCTGACCATTTTTCCTGTTGTTCTCCCCATCCAGCGCTGGCAAGAGGCTTTCCAGCAAGAAAGTAGCAAGGTAAGCTAAATAGTTACTCTGAAGGGTTCGTATTTCTCGTATGATTGTAACAGATAGTTTATGTTTGGCAGAAGGAAAAAGCTATTTATCAAATGTGAACGGGCTCCAGGGACAATCGAGTTAAAACATTTTTTTTTCCCTCTCCATTGGCAGACATCTCCTTCAGAACAGCTCCATGACTCTGGACACCATGAGCGACTTAACGCGGGACATCCTGGAGCTCGCTGACAACGACATCACAGACAAGGTGAGAGCTTGTGTGTCAAGGAAGCTGACTGATAATCTCTCACATCCTTCTGGTCACACGAATTCATACATACGAGTTGGCACGGCTTCCACCTGTTGCAGAGAGTTATTTGAGGACAGAGGAGCAGCAGGAGCATATATGTTAATACTTTTATCAGTGCATCATAGCTGATAAGATTTAAGACCATTTCAACAACCTTTCCCAGGTGCTCCTGCTAGAGCGTCGAGTGGCAGAGCTGGAAAAGGAGTCAGAGGCTTCGGGGGAGCAACACGCACGGCTGCGTCAGGAGAACCTCCAGCTGGTGCACCGGGCAAACGCACTGGAGGAGCAGCTGAAGGAGCAGGAGCTCCAAGCTGACGAGCAGCTGCAGCAGGAGACCCGTCGTCATAAGGAGGCCCTGACCAAGCTAGAGAGGGAGAGGGGGCTGGAGCTGGAAAACCTGCAGGCCAGGTGAGCAGATAAAAAAACACAGTGTGTCCATAAAGCAGGAAAAAACTGATTCTATTTTTTACTGTACAACATGTTCATTTGTATTTGGTATCTGGTTTTTAAGGTCTCTGTGTTTATTATCTTTAAGAAAAAAATAACTTATAAAGCACAAAAAATTAATTATTTTTCATTAGTATACCAGTCTGAAAAAGATAAGGTCCTCTAGTAAATTTTTCTTCTTCTGCCTGTGTCTTTAGAGCATGTCTGTGAGGGAAACCGAAAGTTGGTAAGTTTAATCGCTGAAAATGGAGACTGGGTG
>JAPZDY010000014.1:12185844-12207671 GCA_029783645.1 Ctenochaetus hawaiiensis | reverse complement strand
TGTAACTTTTTTTCTCTCTTTCTTTGTAGATAGCTTCACAGATGGGTCAAGCTTTACTGGACTTTGTGTGAGCGGTGCGCTACCATGTTGACCAGTGAGTATGATGCATGTCAGTGTGGGAGCAAATTGACGAAGTTTCTTGAGAAAATCTGAGGAATCTATCAAACCTTTATCTCATAGTTTTTTTCTTACGTGGCCAAAAGAAAGGAGGGTCCTTTAAGAGTTTGTCATTTCCTGGAAAACAATAAAAAAAAGCTGATTACTCATCCTGCATTGGAGCATCTACTATTGCTTCCAATGAAGCGCTTTTTAGTTGTTATGATAATGTCATGGATAAATATAACTGTGTGATGTGGCATTTCTGCTGCTAATGAGGCTTGTAATCATCTATTAACTATTTAAGTAGGTAATTGTATAACTATAGTCTCTTCCTAAAAGCCTGTAGCCTCTTTTTTCATATGCTTAATTCAGAAATATTAATTAACAAAGTCCATGCATGACTTTAATATCTGGGAGGAATGTTTTGTTATCTAATTTTATTCCAAGCTGTAACATAAAACCTGTCTGTTGAAGGATGGTGAGACGAGGCGTCCTCTTTGCTGTTTGCTCTGTTTTTCTGAGCTTGAACAGCCAGAACCTGCTGGTGGACCTTGGTGATCAGCTGTTTGAGACCAGAACGTGGCTGGGAGGTAATTACTGGGGTCAAAGCACACTGAAATCTTTAGATTTTATCGATAAATCTGATTCTTTGAGGTG
Source organism: Ctenochaetus hawaiiensis (assembly GCA_029783645.1). Lineage (NCBI taxonomy): Eukaryota > Metazoa > Chordata > Actinopteri > Acanthuriformes > Acanthuridae > Ctenochaetus > Ctenochaetus hawaiiensis. The sequence continues at coordinate 12,206,915 of JAPZDY010000014.1, read as the reverse complement.
AAAGTCAGGGGGAGCATTTGTTCCAGTTCTGTTATTACAGGACTAGTTTTCTATATGGTTTTATATGTTGCTAATAATGGATTTACCCTAAAACACATGATTCTTGTAAATGCTCAAGGGTCTTTGGCTGCACCTGCATAATGTAATTCTGTCAGGGATGTCCCCTCAATGACACATAAATATGTACACCACACACATGCACAGCTGGACAGAGCATTTCTGGGAAGTAGATGAGGAACCAGGATGTCCTGTACCAAACGGACTGTCCATGACGTGACTGGTTCGTCAACAGTTGGATGTTCCTGTAACCTTGTGGGAATAAAAGTAGTTTCACATTGCAGTGAGTGACACGGAGCTGAATGACATTTTGCAAAGGAAACTTGTTTTCCTCCCATGTGGGACTGTTAATTGTGCAAAGAAAATGCAGATCATGTGCAAGCACAGATATGAAAAATAACTTTGATGTAGAATTTCTGGCCGCTTGTTGTCACCAATGCTTTGGCTGCAGATAATCCTGTTTATTATCCACAGATGTTGCTGAAGGAGACCCTGATGCAGAGTGCCGGAGTCTGGCTGTACAGAGCCTGGTACTGCTGGATAAGAGCCTGAAGAAACAGCTTCAAAATCAACAAGCACTGGGCCTGGAGTCATGATCACAGTGTCAGTGATAAACAATGAAACACACCAAATATGTCCTCTGCCTGCTCCTCACAGAGCCACAGAGACTTGGCGACTGATGGAAGTGATATTGCTGATATTTGCTGGCAGAGAGGCAGGCCCTTTATTTGGGCTAAGATAGCCAATTCCTATTACAGCCTTGAAAACAAAGCCAACCAGTGGAAAAAGAGGGTACATCTTCTCCCATGTTTGTGACCGTCTTTCTACACACATATATTATGCACACACACACGGGTTTCAATACTCTGTATTGTTTATATGAACATATTGTGTAAAATTATGAAACAGATAAAATATTGATTGAATGGAGAATAGGATGCCATTTCTGTCCACCAATGAAATGCATGTTATGAGGATATCCTTTCAACCTCTTTCCTGTACTGGCACATCTCTCTGTGTTCTGGTTGTTTGTTTGCAAAGGACATCCTGTGAATATTCACCTGCATGAATACATACACAAATAATGGAAATACTACTACTACTTCCTCTTGTGACATAAATGTCCATCTCTCTGTTCCCAAACAATGACACATTTTGAAATGTACTGCTGTTTATAGTTTTCATTTGTACATGTTGGCCTTGACTTTATTACCTCGGTATATTTAGTAGGAGGATATGCAACAACTAGGTGACAGTTTTTGTAGTTAATACAAATTTTTTGATGACCTTTAATGCTATCAACCTTCCTCCTGAATATTTGGATTTAAAAAATATTATGAGATAAACAGAAGATAATCTTAGAAAAGGATTTCACTGAGCAACAATTTAAAAAAAAAAGATCAAAATAAGCATAATAAAAATCTGGTTTTTAAAATCTTAGAATTTAAGGTTAGAACTGAAAATTTTACAGAAATAATATATAATGATAAGAAACATTCTGACCTATGTAAACATTCTTACTGGTTTATTTAAAATGACTGGAATAATTTACATTGTACACTAGACTACCGGAGTGTGTGGACTGACTGAACTTCAAAACATTTCTGTTGTAGCTCTTAGTGGTTATGCTGACTGTTTTAGATTCTCCTAAACTGAAAGGCTTGCTATTTGTTTTATGCATAGGGTTGCTCAATAAAGCGAGATTGTAGCATCCATTATGCACACACCCAAAAAAATTATAAAGAAAAAACATAAAACATAATATAAAACAAGCTATTTAAAAGCATCCTTGCATGCACAATTCACAAGAGTATATTTTTTGGGAGATTTGGCTGCTGTCGATTCATCTCTACTTTCGAGAACAACTCGGGTCACACTCGTGCTTTTCCGTAACTCCTCCTCCGGTCCAGCCGTCGAGGTTGTCAGGGGCAACTGGAAGAGACGCTTTTTAATCACACAGGAGGTTATACATCAACACTGAAAGTTACGGTCAATGTTGTGGGTTATTTCGAGATTAAACAACTACATCGACATTAACCCAAAGAAGGAGGCAGTGAGGTTAGTCCTAAGTCAGTCTGACAAACAATTCGTTTGATTCTACAGTAGCGGGGATCAACAATTAATGCTAACTTTGGCTAGCTTATCTAGCTTAGCTAATGTTACCAGCTAAAGCTACTTGTACCGTTGGCCACGGTTGCTAACTTTAGCCTTGAAAGTGCTAACTATTATCGTGTATCGGTAGCTCAGTTAAAGTCGACATTGCGTAACTGAACCAATAGTAAACTAGCTAATTTAACAAACGATACATATACAGCAAAAACTATACGCATGGTATCACTGGGTGCTATAAGGGTGCGGTTGGAGTTAACTAACGTTGGTGATTGACGTTATAGGGCTTTTACAACACGTAGTTAATTGCTAGTCAATCAACAAAGTAGCTAGAGGGGAAATAAACTGCATAGCAAATACAAAAACGTAAAACCATAAAATGCATCATGAATAGCAATGTATAATACTGGGATTTCCACCCAGCTTTTATTCTGTTTCTTCTCTCTTGTGCAGACAGAAGCATTGGGGATATGGCGGTGTATTTTGACCACCGTATTGACGCCCCTGAAAGCAGTGTTGTGCCCTCTCAGTTGACCTGGCACCCAGCTCTTCCTGTGCTGGCTGTGGCCTCAAGCAGTCCGAGCTCCGGAGGCAATGTGGACCTCTACTTACAGCAGGTGAACACAGAGCTTTAAAGATGAATACTAAAACAGACAGAAAAAAATACTTTGTGAAATCCACGAATATTCACCCTGTGTGGAAATGATAAATTACAGCATGCTTAACAAAGTTAGCATACTTAACCTCTGTCCATATACAGGGAGAGTATGTGGAGAGTTGCCATTTAGAACGACCTCACCAGCCCACAGTGCTGCGCTGGCATCCCACAAAGCAAGTGTTGGCACTAGGCTGGGAGAATGGAGAGGTTATGCTGCTCACACACCACTCTGGAGATCAAACGGTCCTTCCTAACACACATACAGCCTGCATCACACTGCTGGAATGGAGTAGCTCAGGCAGCCGCTTGGTAACGGGTGATCAGGTGAGTGTGCTAAAATGACTGTTTATGAAGACACTCTTGCAAGTTTGTCATATTATTTATTGATGTATTGGTTATAATAGCATACGCAATAAACATGCATTTTTTTGTGGGAATGCATGGAGTAGATCATAATAATGCAATTGGCAAACTTGGCACACTAGCAGGGTTATCAGGGCATAAACTAGATGAATTGCCTATGCAGATGCCAATCAAAACCATTTAAACTTACCATTTCCTCTGATCGAGCCAGGTAAATATGGTGTAATTATTTAATGACAGACTGGAGTGTTAGCAGTATGGAGGGTCGATGCTAGAGGGAGACTTCAAGGAAACCACCTTGCGAAGCATGAATACAACAACCCTCTAACTTGCTGCATCTTCAGACCATCCTCCCCCGGGGAGTAAGTAAACATTATGCCACGCTCCAAGTTAATTATTATTTCAATTTAACCCTCTTGATCTGAGTACTGTGTTGCTTAAAGTAGTGCCTAACTTATGTTACAGTGATGTAGCAATGCTAGCCCGGGCATCAGTTAGTGGAGATGAGCGTGCTCTGGACATGTTCAGCTGGAAGGGAGCACCTCTCAAGATGGGCCCACAGGAAGGACTTGCATTCTACGTCAGCACTGCTAATGGTAGGAGTTAGTTAGTTACCATGATTTTGTTCTCTTAAAGCCACATTAAAGAGCATTGATTACACAGTGGTTACCAGCAATGACTGTTCTGGGACAATTCACTTCATTACATAATATTGTCAGTTATCAGTGTATTATCCATACACTTAAGCTATTAAAAGAAAACTTGACATCCATATGATCATTTTATGCTTAATCCATAACCCTATTTAACTTGCCTGTAGGTAAAGTTCACAGTGTGGATGAGCATTGTAAAACAAGCACACTTCTTAGTGTGGAGGGCGCAATCAAGAAACTGTTCTACCTTCAGAGAAAAGAAGCAATAGCTGTGATCACAGAGACCCTGGTGTTTTCACAATACACTCTTGGACCTGAGGGAGGGGCCCAGGAATTTATGAAGGTATGCTAAAATCATCAAAGATACCATTTCTGCTGAAATACCATTGTATTTCAAATGGGTTGTTTTTGCATTGCTAGATCTCTTTAAAGGCTTCAGTGAAGGCAGACATATGCTTTTGATAATTCTGTATATTCTTGTGTATTTATTTCCATTTTTTCAGCAATAGTTTGAAAAACACTGAATTGGATCTCTGAAAGGATGTGCCTGCCCATTTCTGTATGTGTCTCTGTGTGTATTTGTCTTTGGAAAACATATGTGTGATTAAGGGTACTCAGTTTGGTTTGTAGACTTGTTTTATATTTTGTTAACACAGGTTAAGTTAAGCAGCACGGCTGGGCAGAATGTAGACATCCTCTGGACAGAGAACGGCCTCCTTGTCACAGCAACAGGGGAACAGGTTATCAGGTCAGTGTGCACACACTGTTTTTACACACATACTGTACATTCACATTTTTAAGTTAATAGCTGTCCCTGTATTTTTTTCTAGGCTGTGGGACCTGGAGCAAGATGACAACCATGTTTTATCTCTTGATGAGACTCTGGGATTTGAGAAAGGAGAAATGATAAACTGTGTTTCATACTGTACTGGAAAAGGTAATTGCAAAATAATTGTCCCACAGTGCAAACAGTACATAGTGCTTCACATCATAGTCTTATTGCTTCTGTATAATGTTCGACATCTCCAGAGATCTTGGCTGCAGGTACCAGCCATGGGCGCATAGCAATGTGGAGGAGGGTGGTGCAGCCAGAAAGCAGCACAAATGGCACAAAGGTCCACTGGAAGCTACAGACACCGACAGAAATAGAGGGAAATGTTGCTCAGCTCCAGGTACTGTCTGGACCAGCATTTGTACATGCTGTACTCTTAGTGCTTGAAAAAGTATTCCTCTGCAATGATGCATAAACATAACAATATCAATGTGTGACCCTCCATCTCAGTGGGGCTCCAGCCTGAATCTGCTAGCGGCCAATAATTCGAACACAGTGGTTATCCTGACTGAGCATGTGATGTCAGCCCACTTCAGCCAGCAGATGGCAGCAGTGCAGCTCTCCCCAACCCAACTCAGCATCACTCAGTTTACCACAGGAGTGCACCTTACTCTGCAGTCTGACATTCACATCAAGGGAGTGTGTGTTACCAAGGTGAATGTGGTTAAAAGTGCATAAATGAAAGGTTTGGCCATGACAACCAGTAAAAAATGGAACTGCTGTAATTGAACTAAATGTGTGATATCAAACCTTCAGGATTCAGTGACAGTCTGGAGCGGCAGGCAGGTCACAGTGTATGAGCTTTCAGGAACAGCTCTTCGCAATACAGGTACACAGAACAGACCAAACAGCATTTGATAGATGTCACTTTTTAAAACTGCACTGATTTTCTTGTCATTCATCCTTTCCTCATTTGTTAACATATACTTTTCTCCCCAATATCCCAGGATCGTTTCCTTGTGACTCCCACATTGTAGCTGTACATGACGAGAACCTCTACACTGTGGAACCTAACAGGGTTCAGATTCGCACACCACAGGTCTGCTGTCGAATCCTGGCACCTTAATTGATATTGATATTAAACTAGCATAAACACAGAGGCATGGCATGTGTTTGCTGTTGAACCATTTTCTTTTCTCTCTTTTCTCCAGGGAACCGTGAAGCAACTTCTAACCTTCTCCAAGGCAGAGGGAAACCCTGTACTACTCAGTGTGTGTCAGTCCTACCTGGTGGTTGGCACTGACACAGCACACATTAGAGTCTTTGACCTCTCGCGAAGGTATAATGTTAATTTAAATGTTGGTATCACCCACTTCAGTGAAAAAACGTAGTTAAAGGAATGCCTAAAATATTCCGTGTGTTTTACATTTTTTTTCTTTGAAAAGTTCTTTTACTTTTTGCCTTACAATTTCAGTATTAATTTATGCCTTTACAGAGATGCCAAAGCTCACTGCAGTGCTAAAAACCTGACTGACCAGATTGCCAATCTGGGAGCCCTGCGGTCAGTCAAATGTAATGCCAACGGCAGCCAAGTCAGCATCCTAATCTCTCAGGTGAACTAGACACAACAATTTTATCTTCTCCTCACTCAAAGCTGGTTAACATAGGTGTTTTTTTAGAGCCAACATTAATAGTTATTATAAGGTCTTTTATGGTATTTTATGGCCTTTTCATGTGGCTATTTTCTTGTACATTTTTTCCTCGTTTCAGGTTAATGGACGACCTGATCACAAAGTGTACTTCTATGATGTTGAGATGGACACTGTGACACACTTTGACTTCTTCACTGGCAGACCATCCAGTGGTATCTTACGGCCAGAAGAAAGTGAAAGGTTGCTGATATTGCTTTTGACTTTTTTTTTGTGTTCCTCCCTTATAGAAGTTTCTTCCTTTGGTTGTCTTACATTGCACATGCCTGTTCTGCATTTCAGGCAGCAGTTTCAGGGAACAGACCTCAGCGGTCGCTGCCCTGTGTCTCACTTCTGGGATGAGAATGAACCTCGTCTTTTTGTTTGCGAGACAGTGCCGATCAGCTCTGAATCCTCATCAACCAGTTTTGTGGATCCGGTAAGGAACTAGCTGATGCTCCTGAACATCAAGGTAGTCCTGTGCAACTCTATGTGCAAAACCTAAATAAACATGTTGCATGTGCTTATTTGTGATATTATTTGAGTACAGTAAATTGAAAATAGTTTGATAATGTGTTGTCTTCCCTCTGCTCAGTTGGATGTGTCAGTAGTGACACTCTTCTGCACGCAGGAGCACGGGCTCCTCCTACAAGACTGCTACCCTAAACCCTCAGGCCTGCAGGCGCTCCTTGCTCTGGATGTGCCCTACTATTGTTTCAGCTGCAAGGTGAGAACAGAGAACTCTGTTCTGCCTGTGTGTTGTCTCTTCAGTGGGGGTTTATCATTAAGCTTGCAGGGTTTCTATGTGGAATGTTTGAGACAAGCTGTTAGTTATGATGTTCTTAAATATAATTCTTGTGTTGTTGTTTGCACCTGTCACTTTTCTTATGAGACACTGTGTTTCATCTTACACACCTCAACTATTATTTCGGAGGGGGGGTGTTTTTACTAAGTTCCTCACTGATGGCTATTTTTTACTGTGGCTTCTTTTTTTTTAAAGATCAGTATTGTGTTCGATTCCTACATATCTCCACCCACAGGAATATACATTTCCTGAGTCAGTAACCTGTATCTACTGGGACTTGTCTCTGTGGTGCAGATCTTTGAATTAACAAAGGTTCTCATACTTAAATCAGAGACTGGCTGGCGATCCAGAAGTCCAGTCATATTTTAGATGTCATAAAGAATCTGTTTGGGGACAAGAGTTATACTCATTTCACTTGTGTCAAAAGGTCAGTTCCCTCATATAGTGGAAATATCGGTGAGCTATGTGTACGCTTGAACGGCAAAAACCCTTACCCAACTCTGATCACAGGACCTGGCAGTATTTAAGATGGGACTTTATATTTATATAATTCTTGTGTTGTTGTTTGCACCTGTCACTTTTCTTATGAGAAACTGTGTTTCATCTTACACACCTCAGCTATTATTTCGGAGGGGGGGTGTTTTTCGACCAGAAGTAAGTGTCTGCCCCCTGAAGTTGATTCAGAAAGCTTCTGTGTTCTTGATACCCATCTTTGAACAGCTGTGATCGTGTATGCTTTGTGCTGCATGTACACTAAAAATAAAGTGTCAGCAGCACAAATGCATCCCTGAAATATCTAGATTCACCATGCTGTGTCAAGTTCCTGTCCACCTCTTCTTGATGAATAGATTTATTCTCTGTGATGCTTTGTTGTTGTTGTTTGGTTTGCTCTGTCTCTTATCCATTATCCAAATCCCATACGTTCCCAGGATTTCCTCTGCTAATGATAATTGTACCTCCAACATGATGCATTCATTACTGGCTTTGAATTGAATGTTAATTAATCCTAATACTATGTTTTCCTACCTTGTTTACCCCTTCTCAGCCTGGTGAGAGAGAACTAGGGTCCTCAGAGGCTTCCACCACAACACCAGAACCTTCAAACCAGACCCAGCAACCAAGGGGGTCGACCGCCCAGTTTCCCCACATGGTGTCGAGGCGAGCTCTCAGAGACTTTGTGGGCCTGGAGAACTGCGAGAAGGCCACACGTGATGCCCTGCTCAACTTTAGCTTCTACCTGACCATTGGCGATATGGATGAAGCATTCAAGTCCATCAAGCTCATCAAGAGGTAAGGCATCAATGTTTTGCGTGCCATCAACACATATAAGCCCAGTGGTGTTTCCAAAGCGAGGAGACGTGCAGAACGGCATGTCGGCCTCCTGTTTGATGGTTGTCATCACTTGTCCCAGCAGTCCTTTCCAAAGCGGTTTTATTTCAAAGGCTAGTCAAAAGCCACAGGGATAGTATTGTTGCTACAACCTTGAGGAATCTCAGAATTCTCCACCATGGTTTGCAGTGGGAGAGCAGTACCTAACTGCTCTTGAGTCACAATGAGAATTGGCCATTGTTGCCGCTTTTAACTTTTCATTTCATTCACACCTTTGACTGTAGAGGTCAACATCGAAGAAAACTACAACAGTAGTTTTGTAACATTAACCTGGATAATCTTAAAGTGTGACAGGAGATCAAAGCTGAACACCTATTTTTTTTATCTATCCTAATCTCAAGCAATAAGAATAAAGTGACCACTTACAAGCCAGTGAAGAGAAACATCACACGAATGTGTTTGTCCATGCAAAGGCTGTTGTATTTTAAACCTAAGACTAGGCTCAGCAGTTTGTGTATCAAACCATGATGCTACAATCAAATCAGATCCACCAGAACCCAACTTTTATTTGTTTATGTCAGTACATGAAGTAGAATTTTAAACACAGGACATGATTAAGGGCTTTTTCTGTGTCTGTGCTTGGGGAAGGAACTCTTCAGTGTGTATATATGTGACTGCTTCTGTTAGTGTGTGAGTGTGTTCTGAGGGGATGTACTTTTCTAAACACACTGTAGCACACACACACACACACATACACACATGCACATGCAGGCGCACATTAGGTTCCCCTGCCAGTTTAGTCCAAAAGGAGTGCCCTTTCCATTCTTGAAAAACATTGAATCAGGTCACTGAAAGGATGTGCGTGTCCATTCCTGTGTGTGTGTGTGTGTTTGTCTTTGGGGAACATATATGTGATTTCAGCAAAGATCTGATATTATCTTCGGCTGAATACGTGATTCATGGCACTCCTATCCTGAATGCTACGGTAGTGTTGCTTTAGCACTTACAAACATTACACAAATGGGAAAATAGCATATCCCACTGGCCGGATATGCCAAAGGATTTAATAGGCATGATGACAGCTTTACTAAGTTCCTCACTGATGGCTATTTTTACTGTGGCTTCTTTTTTTTTTAAAGATCAGTATTGTGTTCGATTCCCGCATATCTCCACCCACAGGAATATACATTTCCTGAGTCAGTAACCTGTATCTACTGGGACTCGTCTCTGTGGTGCAGATCTTTGAATTAACAAAGGTTCTCATACTTAAATCAGAGACTGGCTGGCGATCCAGAAGTCCAGTCATATTTTAGATGTCATAAAGAATCTGTTTGGGGACTAGAGTTATACTCATTTCACACGTGTCAAAAGGTCAGTTCCCTCATGTAGCGGAAATATCGGTGAGCTACGTGTACGCTTGAACGGCAAAAACCCTTACCCAACTCTGATCACAGGACCTGGCAGTATTTAAGATGGGAATTTATATGACTTTATTTATATGAATGCCATTTTTTATTCTGATTTTCTGCCTGACTCTTTGTTGATTCCCTTATTGATTCCTAATCAGTTTCCTATAAGAGTGAAAAAGTGGGCACTTGGTATTGACAAAATTCACGCAAAAAGGAGTTGAGCTGGCTTTAGCATTCAAGCTACCTGTACCAGTCTGTCTTTCTTTAACTAAAATCAACAAGAAATATTTGTCCAACTTTCCATGTCATTTAGTGTTATTTGTTTGTTTTTTCTACTAATACTGCATATGTTATCATCACAGAGAATATTTACCCTTGGTAACAGACATGCTGCTTGGTTGGGAAGCACTGGCATTTGTGCATTTAATCTAAAATGCATGCCATTCCTGGAATTGGTGCTTTTGTTGTGTAGAAAAATGTTTCAGCATGTTGCTAGTGTTTCCACCCAGTACATCTTGCAATTTTGTCATCTTTATATGTAAAATAAATAGGTGCAGGTGCTCTGGACTGTTTCTTTTGTTTTGGTGACATAATTTGTTCTGCAATGGACAGTTATCAGAACAACATGCTGGGATTAATAAAGGGAACTGATGAAATTGGAGGCATACATTTCCAGTGGGTTGGACAATTGGTAACTGGTTCTCAACTTGAACTGTGTCTCAGTTCACATCCCCAGGCATTACTGGGTATTCTGCACCAAAAGAGGCTTTCCAGTCCATTTTCTGTGTATCACAAGGGCTTTTTAAAAAGCATATTCACAGTATAAAAGTTCCTCTGCCTGTCAGACACTGGTTGGAATGTCCTTACTCAGTCTAGACTGTGCTACTTCCTTTCATTCATGTTGTCCTTGACTTAAGGTGATATGCTGCAGTGTTATCTGCTCATATGAATGCAACCCTTCTCTTACTCTCTTTTTGCCACTGCATTTCTGTTGGAAAGGAAATACTCCCCCTTTCAACAAGGAAAGAAAAACTCATGGAAGTATTTAGGGGTGAAGTATCGACTGATGGATGATGTCGTAGTCATCCTAATTGGTATGTGTACATGTGACCCTCATGCTCTAAGTGTATGCCATTCATCACTGAGAGCATGTGTGTCACTGCATGAAGCCATTAGATTTCTTGTCCAGTTCTTTGTCTTGGGCTGTCATTCTTAAAAGGAAACATAATTATCTGAAGCAAACATAAGATTTTTTGCATCATAGATGTAGACATGAGTGTTTTCAAGGTTGTACTGGATTTGCATTGCTTAGATGTAACTGTTGAAATAAATTACAATGAACAAACACTTCCTAAAGCACTATACAGCCATGTGTTGGACTTTTTCTCATAAAAAGCTTTATTACTACTACAGCTTTTTTTTGAGATCTCACAGCCCCCTCTAGCAGATTTATTTTCATTAATATACACTTAATACTGTACTTAGCATGTGATGATACCTGAGCGAATTCCCGTTGTTGAAGAATGCATTAAAAATGGTCAAAAGCATCGAAAACAGTTGGTAAGGGAGTAAAGTATATCAGTCTGTTGCTGAAGGTTCAGTTTTACCTCAGCTTTCCAAATGATACAAGTGTATACTTAAAAACGTATTTAATAAAGTCCTTTGTTGTTCATTTGGAAAGCGGAAAGCGGAAAGAACAACAACCACTGTGTTTTGAATATTTACCAATAAATTTATTGAACATGTATGATATATTATTATTTTAATGTGCCTCTATAATTGGCCTTATGAAAGAGCCACAGATGGGAGTTCTTTGCAGAAGTATGATATGATCACAATAATACTGCTACTACCACAGAAAGCACTATTCTTTATACATCTATTTTATATTAATTTATGTATACATTATGTACCACAAGCGAGCAGAGTTTTATATTGAAAGCATCATGAAGTGAACTTATTGAATACGTGTACTATTTAAAATGCAGTACATCACCATCACATTTGTTACCGTCCAAATCATTTGTCTTTGTGATTTTCATTTTTTTTAAGGGGAGAAGTATTTATGTGGCAATGACTTAGAGTGAGAATGTTCACTCTTGTCTTTCAGTATGTACACTTTATTATATCTTATTATATCACGTTATATCTTCTTTTTGGCTTAATAAGTACTGTCACTAATTGGGTAGCTCCATAAAAAAATACTGACTGACTTCTCTGCTTTTACCTTGTTAGTTTATATACTTACTTCCAACATATGCCATTAATATTGTACGTATTAGCAATGTAATAAGCTTTAAATGGATAAAAAGAACAAATATGAGGTATTCTGTTAACATTTTCAACATCTCTCAAAGTGTCCAATTTATAATTTTGCAGAAGGGCATTCAGTAAGTGCACATAGAACATCATTGGTCAAGTTCCAGCTTGATCTTTTGCTGAGTAGGATGTTTCATCAGACAGTCCTTCTCCAAATTGCTTATTTAGCTACCAATTAGCTCACCTAAGCATGAATAAATGGAACATCATACTTTATTGAAATTTGGAGTTGTTTTATACAAACTTGTTGACCAAGCAGCGAGCAATTCTCATAACTTTATTAATGCTGTGAAAGGTTTTGAAGTATAGTTTTAAAATTCCAGGTACATGTTAGTCCAGCTGTTGCAGAGCCATGGGAATATCTTCTTCTCTTGAGAGTTGCACTGGAGCTAGGAGGCAGGCTCCTGGCTGGACCAGAACATATAGAGTTGACAGTCCTCCTCTAATTTTTTTCTAAATGGCTGTGCTTGTGAAGCCACATAGCTCAGCAAGGCGACTCCACATAGTCATTGTCTAGACGTGGGTGAAATGGTGATGCCAGTGAGCGACTTATGATTATAACTGGAGGTGCAAGGCAGTCATCACGGCGATGTAAAATGTTCCAGATGAGCATGGCAGCAGCCAAAGTGGCCAGCAAGCAAGCAGCTATGTCCAAGTAGCAGGAGTCCGACAGGTGTGTGTATTGCCCAATCCTGTAGAAGGTCACAAGTCCAATAACCAGCACAAAACCTGTAGAGGAGCGAAGAGGGAAAAGGCTCAAGTCAGTGAAAATGCACTGCTATCCTCATTTTGTCTAATTATTTTTGAACATGTAGCAAGTTAATCTTTTTCTGATATGTTTTTAAAATTTATTTTATTTTTTTAAGTTTCCCAAACAATGAAAAGAGCCTGAGAAAACAGAGTGCTGTGGGCAAAGGCTCGTTCTTGGCTCAAAGGCTCTCTAACAGTTGTTGAGACTGACAGTCAGTGTTGCCATCCATAGTGTCATGCTGATATCATGGCTTAAAATTAATTACAGAAAAGAAAACATTCATCAAGGCAGAGCAAGGAAAAAAATGTATCTTGGGGCTATTTTAAAGTAGATTTAAAGTTTAATGCCACAGTAATTTCAGATGTCTGACTGGCTTTTAAAATCCCACATGTTCACATTCAGACATCCCTGTGGCCCTTTATTTCACAGTCCAGCAGGAGCTCTGTGTGGGGCCTTTGAATCTGAAAATCTGTTTCCGCTGAGGAAGAACTTCTAAGATCTTGAGATCAAAGTTCCCAATAGTGTAAAAATATCAGAGCATGATTATGTGCTCAGAAAAGCCTTTGAGATGTTTTATCTCCTGATTTCTTTGATTCACAGTAGTTTCACTCACGCAACAAGGAACTCCTGTTCGCATGCGAAGGTAGAAAGCCACAGCCTTCAACTTCTGCTCTTTCTTTGATCTCAACTTTGTCTTACTGACATCATCTGCAGTGGAGAGTTGTTCATTGTTCCTATAGCTCATAGTTTTTCTCATTCATTATCACTAAAAGTCTGTGTTAAAACGCTAGAATCCCCAAGTGGATCCGTCATTTACCACTCTGAAGTTGTGTAGAGCCATCCAACAATTCAACAATACTGTAAAAACTTGCCCCATCCAAAGTGATATAAACACAGGGGCCAAAAATAATCCCTGGAAATATGGATGTTGGTGCTTTAGGATATGAATCAGTCAGTTTCCTGAAGCAGTCAGCAAGTCATTATTTTTCTTTCTCTACCTCTACAGTAATATGGCTGTCATTGTTTTAAGCGAGGATGTGGATAATTGTGTCTGTGTATCATGGCGTGTCTCCCTGTGTGTATACACTTGAAAATGCAACTGTTTGCTCAGTCTGTTCATGTTTAACCTGCCTGGCCCCTTATCCAAGAAAATGAATAATCTCCTGTCCAGGTTGCAGCCAGGGTGGGCTATGTGAACCTCTTTTTTGGCACAGACTTATCAATCAAACTTCCTTCCTCTTCTTCCTCTTTCCATCCTTCCTTCCTTCCCTCCTCTCCACACCCTAAGCTTCTAGCATAATATATTTGCTGTACATTTGACATGATCTGTCACACAGGAAATTAAAACAAGTCTTAACCAAAGGGTGGTCTTGGACATTTAGTCAACTGGTTTGTTTTCCTTCCACTCCGTAATGTCTTGGTTAATTTTTCCAGAGACTGTAACTGAATAGATACACTGGCCTGCCAGAGTGTCTTGTTAGAAGCTTCCTTGTTCACTCCCTTGTTCCTAGGAATTTCTTGAGCCTCAAGCTTCTGGGAAAAGTTCCTCCTTCATGAGCCAGATTTAACAGCCCTGAACTGAGCCCAACAAATGCAGTGAATCAAAACCAAAAGAAATGATAAACTGTGTCCTGCTCCCATGACTTTTGACATGTCAGAGCTATATTAAATTAAAAAACTCTTTCCAGAGCTGTGTTCAGAGCTGAAATGACCAATATTATGCTTCCAGCAGGAACCTGCCATCACTGCTGAGATCTCACAGAAAGGAACTGGATATTGTTATTCGACTGTGCAATTACTGAGAATTTTGGCACGTCTGAAAATGAAAACATTCCTGAGAAAGAGGGTGATGGGTAAAAATATCTCCATTCATTACAAAATTGAAGCCCATTCACTGACTCGATGGGGAAAGTCTGTAGTAGGAATAGGGTATGAATTACTGAATGGTAAACGCCTGTTCAAGCACTCATAGATTGATGCCCTTTCAACTACTTTTATTATTAGATTTTTTTCAAAACCCCTTTTTCCTTATTCAAGATATTTAACTGACTATTTTTTGGTGAATTTGGGGATTATTTTCTCTATTAATCAGTTCAAATAATTTAAATATTTCCTAATAAAACCAAAATTCGTGGTCCCTAATTTTTTCTGACCATTAATCCAAAATACCCAAAATCTTAAATTTACTACCAGTCAAAGAAAAAAAATGATGGGACAAAGAAAAGAGCAAAACTTAGAATCTACTTGGCATCAGGCTAAAATAAGTCTATAACTGCCTGATGGATTCCTATTAAATTTGGTAAAGATATTCATGAAGGACAAATCCCAATGGCTCATTACAGATGTTAAATTTATAGATGTGTACTATAAATTACTTTTTAGGCCTTCTTACTATTGTCACTAACGTTAACATTTACTATGATCATCAACAACAGCTTTGAATGTGATGATATATTAGATGTTCGATCAATTTATTTTGCCATTTTTTTTCTTAATAATACTTGGTAAGATGAGTTCCTGGTGGGTTTGGTTGATGATGTCTAATATTGAAAAACTGTAATGTTGGGTGGATCCCATGCGCCTCACACCAAGGCCTTCAGATAAAAGCCCTCATCCCTGTTGCAATGCGTGCCAAAAGCGCTAACGATAAGGAGGAGATTCTTTATTTGCTGCTGCTGCTCTTGGACATTTTGTAAACACAGACATAAAAGCTAGGCCAGCTTATCTTGACAGAGACAATTCCCACCCTGCTGTCATATGTACAGCAGGACATTTCTCTACCAAAGCATACAATAAACACACAATCACAACACACACACACTGACACACAAAAAAACCTGCATGTGCATTATCCCTCCTGCCAGCGCACACACACACACACTAACACAGTCCCTGTCGAAACTGTCTTTCCCGTCCATTCCCCCCTCCCCTCTTTTTCCTTCTTCAGCTCGGGGGTTTGCATAACAGGTAGTCACAGACATTTCCTCGTCCTGAGCAGGGATATCCTGGCGCCCGATAGTCGCTCCCTGGCTCGCTGCAACTCTGGCTCATGGATTCTGGACCTGAACTAAATTTAGACCCAAAGCAGACCCCCTTCATGCCGCTATGCCACAATGATACCAACCGGCTGAGCGTCCACTGCACACAGCACAGCACACTTCCTCAGCAGGGGCACTGGGACAGACCCTATAGCCAGCTCTTATTGTGATACAGGGGAATGGATGGGTGAGCACTGGTTGTGAAGGAGAGAGAGTTTGTTACCATGACTGCACTAAGTTATGTCTAGTGCTAATTATTCCAAAGGATGGTCCTCTTTCTGCTGTCCCATTTCCTTGTTTTTCCTATCTTCTTCTCTTAGGTTGGCTGGTCATTTGTTTTATTTGCTATATTTTTGATTTTCTCCCCCCGGCTGAAATCAGAAAGACTGTCATCTCAGCAATCCACAAAATAAAATCATAAAATGAAAACAGAAATAAAATGATGAGTCATATTAGAACAGAGCTTACAGTTGTTGTTTTCACTACCGTCACATTAACCTACATTACTTATTTATACCATGGATTTAGACTTACATTTGGTTGCCATCTAAAAAAATCCAGGTTTTGTTTTAGTAAACTCATAGCAAGAGGGGTGCTGCCTTTTGTTTGTGCCTGAAAGTTTTCACAGTGTCTTCCTTCTGCTCTGCCGTCAGAGGCTGATCCTCAGTGTTGGAGAGTCAGACAGTCTAGCTCCCTCTGTGATTATACCCTCTTTTTTTGGCATTCTACCAAAGAGCATGTAAACTTGGTTCAGCAGCATCTGTATTTCTTTCTTTCTGTGTCATGTGCATAGTTTGTCGGACTGAATGATTTTTAGTGTTTTCATCAGAAAGATGTTTCTTCTGGACTTATCTTGTCTGATGATGTAAACAAACAAACTGTAGCGAGGTTTATACTCACTGGCTAGCTGGAAGAGTGCAGCAATGGCCTCCTCCCACCACTGGGATTCCTGTGTGATGAAGGGCAGCTCCATCAGGCCCAGAAGGAAGATCAGCTGACCAGCAGTCAGGGCTACCGTCGCCATCAGGTTACATGCCCGCATCATGTCAAACTGCACTTGAGGGACAAAGAGAGAAGCTGTGTCATTGTCCTGCACCGTGACCAGAATGCATTATGTGGATATGCATAAAAAGTTTTCAGTCTGAATATTGCATTTCAGCAAAAAACTTAGAAACATGCTGTCTAACATCATTGGGCAGCGCTGCTCATTGTGCCAGTGGACCTCTAGCATTTTCCACTCTTGTTATTGAATGAGAATTTCTCAATGGAGCTTAATTTAGTAAAACACTGACACTTCCTGAAAGCTCACCCATATAAGGTTTATACCTTGAACATGTCAGTATGACAGCTGCCCAACAAAAATATGCTTTGGCTTTTAGATTAATTACAAAATAATAACTACTCAGCTGGCTGCCATGTGCTACTGTTTACACTAATTTATCAGACTGCCGATCAGCCATAGTAAAGCACTAAACCATTTTTTCATGAAGTAGTGAAAAACGTGAAGAAAATGTTTTTCATCAGTCAGCCAGTCTGATGAGGAATGCTGTAAACACTCAGAAAATTGTTTATCTTAACTTTTTGTAAGCAAACATATACATGGAACACATAAATAGACATTGTTATATTTCACTAAGTAGCATGAATACTTACATTTGACAGTGCTGCGAGATTCTTGGAAGCCTGCGTACTCGGAGCCCCATCCCAGGCTTTCGCACTGCCTTTGTGTCCCCTGACCCCGTCTCCCAGTCTGGAGATCATCGCTGCCCCCTTCCCCACCAGTGAGGCACATCTTCCATAGTCCAACGCTCCGCTTGCGTCCGTCCTCCAGGGTCTGCAAGACCCAGCTGGGGGTGAAGGCAGCAACATTGTTTAGGACAAGGGACAGCAGGGCTACCGCCACTGCCACAGCCACCAGCCTCTGCACGGCCATGCGCCGCCTGCCGCCCGCCACCTCTTCTCCTCCCTCGCGCCCCTCCTCCGACCTCTGTTCCTCCTCAGTGTCCTGCCTGCTCCCTCGCCTCTCCTCCGGGGCAACGGCCCCAGCAGCGCCCTGGGCCTCCTGGCTCCTCTCCACCTCCTCCGCCACCACCACCTCCTCCAGCTGTTAGCGAGTGTTGTCCCAGCTCACAAAGAGGTGGAAATGGCGAGAGTGTTGTCTTGAAGCTTAGCTAAAGAACATCTCCATTCATCCTCATTCAGGAGTTGGTTGTCGTTGCAGAAGGTCCTCAGCCCTCCTCCTCAGACAGCACTGCGGGTACACGGGGATTAATCCAAACAGCACCTTGGTCCATTCCACTGGCTCCAACTGGCTGCAGCTTGACTCTTGGATCTCAGTTCTTGCTTGATTTTTTTGCAAATTTTTCCTTAACTTCTCCTTTTCCTCTCTTCAGTGCTTTGCTTATTACACAGCACTGACGTCTGTGTGTGCAGCTGGCTTTTCTGTGCAGGCAGTAGATTGTTTTTCTTCTCTTTTTTTACTCCTCTTCTCTCTTGAGCCACTTCACATTTCCTTTCGACTTGGTCCAGACGCAAATAAGCATAGATCCTCTTGATAGTGTTGTCTGAACAGGCTTGCCTGTGGCTTTACTGAGACTCAACAAGAGTGTTGATCACCCAGAAGAGCTGTGCGACTTGACAAGCAGTCCTTTAACCCACCTCCTTTTGCTTTTATCGTTCTCTCTCTCCCTCCCTCACTCACGTTTCTCTGCAAATCCTTGAGGTCAGAGTTCAAACGAGGGGGAGTCGCTGTTCGTCACAGTCCAAGACATCAGTTCGTAACTGTAGCAGGCTTTAAACAGAAAGCTCCCTCCTTCGTGATCACTTGAAATATGCATGTGTGTGTGTTACTGTGTTTGTGTGTGAGAATGTCCAAAAGACCCCCTCTTAGACGTCATGGTTGTGTATTCTTTTGTCTGTAGCCCAGGGGGCGTTTGCTAAAGTCCTCTCTCTCATGTGCAACAAACATATTGGCCACCACAGTCAGCCAGCAACAGGATGTGTTTCCTGAGAGGAAAAGAGGATGGGAAGAGAGGCCAAATGTAGACCTGTTCCTTCTCTTGTCTTTCCTTTTCTGGCTCTCTAGATCTTGCCGCTCCGTGTTCAGCAAGCTCTACTTTTCTCAGGACTATAAGGTCTACAGAGTCGGTTTTCTGTGACCAAATAGAGCAAGATTTTGGCTACGCTTGCTTTCTTTTTCTTTCACTTGGCCTCCATCTCCCTCTTATAGCCGGGCCCCCAAAGATTTGGGGTATTTCCTGTTGCCTAACTTTAATAAACAGCCCACATCTGTATCAGCTAAAGCAAGGAGGAGGGTGGGTGTGCAAATAGAGACCAGATGGCTGTGGAATCTTAAATTTGGAAATTGAAGCAAAAGAAAAGGGGGTAGAGGGACTGATTTACGTCAGCAAGACAAAAGGAAAAAAAGACAGGGATAGAAACACGGCTCTTGCTTTGAGTTGAAGTCCAGCACACATCCTTTTATGGTTCTACTTATGTCAGTGTCTGATTGCAGGAGGTCTTTTGTACACGTTTGTTAAATTGTTATAAATGTTGAAGTATAACTACTGTTCTAAAAGACTGTATTTACATATTTAAGTTTGGTTTGTCACTATTTTCACATGCATACTGAGGGTTGGATCTAACTGTAAACCTAAACTGTAGTTGATTCTACGTATAGGTGTATATTTGTGTAATATGTGTATAACTGTTTTCACTTTTGAATAATAAAATTCCAATGCAGTGAGCCACGCATGACCTTTGTAAACAAGCCATTTCTCTTGTTCTGTAGTAAAGCGGTATGGGAAAACATGGCACGGATGTGTGTGAAAACCCGCCGGCTGGACGTGGCACGTGTGTGCCTTGGGAATATGGGAAATGCCAGGGCAGCAAAAGCACTGAAGGAGGCGGAGGCTGAGCCTGAGCCAGAGGCAAGAGTAGCCATGTTGGCCATTCAGCTTGGAATGCTGGTGAGATATTCTGATAAATATTAAAGTTTAATGACTGATGAGATCGTTTTTACTCACAGTTATGCCAATAAAGTGGCTTATCCCCATCTTTCTCTGCCTTATTTATGGAGTACCCATAGAAAATATATAGAAAATATAGAAAACCATATTCCTTAAATTTTTTAACACAGCTTTTGGAGTGAAAATATGAAGGATAGAGACATAATTATTTAGTTACTAGCCATTCTCTCTTTTATCCTGCCCTTCTTTTATTATTCTTATTAAGAGTAAAACTGGATGCATAAAAAAGACAAGATAGATAATTCAATACATAAAATGTAAGGTAATAAAACCAGAGAGGACTCACTTTAGACCATAAAATCTATCAAGAGGATTTTTTTCTGCTTTTCATAATATCCTGAAACTATAGTCCAACATCAGCTTAAAAATGATAGTGCCTCTTTTTGATGTGTTCACACTGCAACATACAAATCATACAAACACCATGTTATTTCCAGACCAAAAGCATTTATGTTTCTATTATCTTTCCCTGTTGTCCACTAGGATGATGCAGAAAAGTTGTACAAGAGCTGTCAGCGCTACGACCTGCTGAACAGTTTCTACCAGGCTTCTGGCCAATGGCAGCAGGCTTTGGAAACAGCAGAGAACCGGGATCGCATCCATCTGCGCACCACCTATTACAATTATGCCAAATACCTGGAGTCCATGGGCGACAAGACCCGTGCTGTGGCATTGTAAGACAGAATCTGCTGTTTTATCTCAGTGGTGTGTGTCACATGTGTATGTTTATGGCAAAATCACTATAGAAGCAAAGTGTGATTACCAGCTTTTTTTGTTACAGTTATGAGAGTTCAGAGACACACAGAGTGGAAGTACCCAGAATGCTCCAGGATGACACGCCATCTCTTAAGATCTATGTTAACAAAATGAAAGACAAGTAAGTTTTATCTTTGAGGGTTATAAACATTTCATGTGAAGAGGATATCACATGACTCTTACACTACATGCATCTGCCGCGTTACGTTTTTAACAGTTCTCTTTTCATCTTTCCACAAAGGAACATTTACAAATGGTGGGCCCAGTACCTGGAGAGCCAGTCAGACATGGATTCAGCGCTCCAATTCTATGAATGTGCCCAGGATTACCTCTCCT
>JAPZDY010000014.1:12170325-12185752 GCA_029783645.1 Ctenochaetus hawaiiensis | reverse complement strand
TATCCTTTTTTTGTATTAAGTATTACACATGAGAGATGAACTATCAAACACAGATGTAAATTGTTTTGAAATGAAAACCTTCCTGTTTATT
Organism: Ctenochaetus hawaiiensis; assembly: GCA_029783645.1. NCBI lineage: Eukaryota > Metazoa > Chordata > Actinopteri > Acanthuriformes > Acanthuridae > Ctenochaetus > Ctenochaetus hawaiiensis. The sequence continues at coordinate 12,185,661 of JAPZDY010000014.1, read as the reverse complement.
TATTATATCAGGCATCAGAGATAGCCAATGACACAGGTGACAGGGCAGCATCATACCACCTGGCCAGACACTACGAGGGTCATGATGATATCAAACAGGCCGTCCACTTTTACACACGGGCTCAGGCTTACAACAACGCCATCAGACTTTGTAAGGTAAAGTACTTCACTGTGTACCTGTCTGCTAATTCTTAGTTAAAAATCTGTGGATCAAGACTGATATCAATCATGATATTCATTCTTCCATTGATGTGCTCAAATATTTTCTACGGGTTGTTGATGTGTGTGTGTTTGTGTTTGAACAGGAGAATGGTCTGGATGACCAGCTGATGAACCTGGCTCTGCTCAGTAACCCAGAGGACATGATGGAAGCTGCCTGTTACTACGAGGAGAAAGGCACCCACATGGACCGAGCTGTCTCACTCTACCACAAGGTCCCTCACCAGTGTTGCCTTTTTCTCAATGGGGTTACATTCAGACATTCAGATTGGTGCATTTTACATCTTACCACAAGGGGGAAGTGGTGCAACACATATTAAAACTGAGTAATGTCGATGAGTGAATGAAGCTGCAGAAATGTTTTTACAATATTTTCTCTTTTTTTGCAAATTTCCTCACTGTAGGCTGGCTATGTGTCCAAAGCTCTGGAGTTGGCCTTTGCCACCCAGCAGTTCTCTGCACTTCAGCTGATCGCTGAGGATCTGAATGAGAACTCCGACCCAGCACTCCTTGCACGCTGCTCTGACTTCTTCATCACACACTCCCAGTATGATAAAGCTGTGGAGTTACTGGTAGCAGCCAAGAAGGTACCTGTTTGTAACACATTCTCACATTTATTTTGAGTTATCAGTTCATAAATGCAAACTTATGTGTCTTCTTATCCGTTTTTGTACATGAACTAAGTACCATCAAGCCCTGGAGTTGTGTTTGACCCAGAACTTGACGATCACAGAGGAGCTGGCAGAGCAAATGACTGTGACTGATTCAAAAGACCTTTCTGAAGAGGCTCGAAAGGAGCTGCTGGAGAGGATAGCTGAATGCTGCATGCGTCAGGGCAATTACCACCTGGCCACCAAGAAATACACCCAGGCAGGCAACAAGCTCAAGGTAATTTAGCATGAAACATCTTGCAGGAACTACTCCCTCTGGTCTTTATGCATAATGTCATGCAATATATGCTCACACGAATACATATGCAAGTTGAAACACGAGTGTTCAACCCTAAAAATTCTTTTTTTTAAATTTCCTAAACAGGCCATGAGGGCACTCCTGAAGTCAGGTGACACAGAGAAAATAGTATTCTTCGCCACCGTTTCTCGTCAGAAAGAGCTTTTCATCATGGCTGCTAACTACCTCCAGTCTCTGGACTGGCGGAAAAATCCAGAAATCTTGAAGGCAATCATTGAATTTTATACTAAAGGCAGAGCACCGGATCTGCTTGCTGGCTTCTATGAAGCCTGTGCTCAGGTAAAGCTTAAATTCAGAACACTGGTCTTAAATAAAATCGTGTTCTGTAGGAGAAATGTTTTAACATAGAAATTCTACCTCTGGCATATTTTTTGATTGTTGCAACTTCAGTAGAATAATACATTTAAAATATATTTTATACAATACAAATACAAACGTTTTCGTCCTGTTTACTATTGTTAAGGTGGAGATTGATGACTACCAGAACTATGAAAAGGCTCTTGATGCTTTGACTGAGGCTTTCAAGTGCGTTTCTAAAGCCAAGGACTCTTCAACTGGACAACAGGAAGTAAGACTGGCTGACCTGCAGCATAAAATAAGCCTAATCAAGAAGTTTGTCCATGCACGCAGGTAAAAATGTATTTTGTTTTCTTATGTATCTTAAAATGTTTTTTTTTTCTTGTCATAAAAATATATTTTTTGTAGAGCTCTTTGTTTTTTGTCTGATTGTGATCTTTATTTGAGGTTTTTAAGCTTTTGTCCTTCGTCTGCAGGATATATGTAGAGGATGCTGGTGAGGCTGTGCGGTTATGTGAAACCTTGCTGGAGGAGCCAGACTTGGACCCTGCTGTCAGGATCGGAGATGCATTTGGCTTTCTGGTGGAGCATCACTGTCGGCAAGGGAACTTCCAAGTGGTAGCTATAATTTTTTTTCTAGCTTTTTCATGTGGTGAAAACATCTGTATTCTTTTTAAGAAACTATTAATTATCAAATTGTCTTAATTGTCAAGAGATATCTCCAGGATTTTAGTTCTGAACCCTAAAAACAGTCCTTGCACCAATTCTAAGCTCTTCATCTTCCATCCATCTTTTTTCTCCAGGCCTACCGTAAGCTGGAGGAACTCCAGAAGCTATTGCCATCACAGAACATTCGATACTATGTTAGCCAGACCAGCCTAGAGGCCATGTATAAAGCGATAGGTTTACCCACAGATCATGGTGACCACAGGGAAAGTGTGAAGGAGGAAGACGAAGTGGAGGAGGACTTAAGTGTATCTTAAATAATTCTTACTGATGATCTGTATTTTGTCAAACAATATATTTTCATATATTTGGATTCATGATTCATGTGTATCTGCATTTTCAAGGGCATGAATATGCAAAGACTCCGCACTTTCTCAGACCGGGAATGACTGTGCAGCTTGAGCCGTGCTGAACAGCAAGTTACCAACAGAGGCCGCTTTGGTAAAATGAGCACAATATCTGGTTGTAATAGAAGGCACTTATCACGGAGTGGATGAACACTAGGAATAAATGGATGACTAGGATGGAGGGAAAGAAATCTTTTTACACTCATGAAGACATTTGACCTGAGAGAACGTCTCCTACCTCAAAGAACTACAGTGGAATGAGCGGAAGAAGCTCTGATTGTGGAGCTCCAGTAAATAAATCTTTATGTTCACATAGATTTGAAGAATCTCGTGGAGCTGGTGTATTCAGATGTTGACTGGATCTACATTCTATTGAATCTTCACCCTAATTTCAAAAATGTTAAATTCTTGGCATAGTTATCTTTTTTTTGCAGATTATACAGGTTAATTGTAAGTATCCTCTTAGTGTCAAAAGTAATATCCATGTGAAGCATTTTGCAGCTTTTTTTTTATAACTTCTGTCAATTTCTACTTAGTACATGATATTATAAATGACATTACATTCCTTATACATTGTACAGTTCTTATAATAAAACTTTTTTTAATTACATTCTGTGGCCTAAATGTTTTATAGAAGTCTTGGTATTTATATTCTCAAGTGTGTGGGCCTATTTTTAATTGAAACGATCGAAACAGGTAAGGTAAGGTAAAAGAAAAGGTGAGGCACTGGCAACTTTTCACACCTTCATAACGGATGGTCAGTACACTGCAGTTGTCCTAGTAAGTCTCAAGATGGCAGTGTTGTCAATGACATTTACTAATCCTCTGCCCTTGGCTAAAGCAGTGGCTTGAATATATTTGATAGTAAAAGCTGGGCAAAGGCATCGTTCTTGCTAAATTAAAAAAATATGTGCACTAAACACTAAATCTCAAGAGCAATAATTTAACTTAGCTGTTCCCATCTAGTTTTTAAGATGAGATGAAATGGAGTTAAATGCTTTTAACTGTAGCTAACTTTAGCTAATGTGCAAAATTAGCCTACTTAGTTCAAAGTTAATGTTAGTGGTGAAAGTAAAAGACACCATATGAGGGGTGCAATTATTTCTTTTTGAACTGGCTTTACATTTACAGTGGAATTTGTGGTGCAGCTCTTTAATAAAGAAACAAAGTATGCTTGAAACAAACAACACTAGTCTGATCTGTATTGTCGAGCCATGGCAACATATTGTTGGTGGATACAGAGAGTGTGAATTAAATATGGACCGGCAGGATCACCAGCCAACTTCAGATGAACTTCAGGAACAACTAAAAGTTTTAGCAGAAGAAAATGTAAGTAAAATGTAACTTTCAATCTTCATATGCATGGGTTATAAGCACTTTTCATTCATTAAAGGTCATATTTGTGTGAGGTGACATAATGTTATGTGGTTTCTAAAGTTAACTGGCTTACTTACGCTCAGCAGTGGCTTTGACATGTACAATACAATAGGACCCAATTTAAGGGGATCAGGTGCTTTTTCATCCTCATGGTAAGCACACTTTCTGTTCACCTCATTTTAGTTGCAGCTCCGAGACAAAAATGCTCACCTTTTTACCAAAGTGGGCTACCTGGAGAGCAGACTGGCCCACCTGGCGAGCTCCAGCACAGATCTGTCCTGCAGGCTGGTCAAGAGTGAAGAGGACAAACTAATGGTAGAGTTCATGAGCTTTGCTTAGCAAATACCTCATGAACTTTATGTTTAAAACATCTGACTTTCTAGTATAGGACCAGAGACAATAATTTCCTTTGTCTCACCTCTCAGATATCTAAGGAGCTTGTGGAGGAGAAAATTCAGTTGAACAGGATGAGAGAGCAGTTTGAAGAAGAAGCATTTGAGCTGAAAAACAAGGTGAGGATCTTGCTTGAAATGATAATAAAATGGAGGTGATGCTAAATAAAAGTTTGTCTTTCTTTGATGAAGCTCACAAAAAAATGAATTAGTTAGACTTTATATATATAATCTCTTCTCATAATCTCTGCATAAAGTGTGTTGTATGACACTTACTTTCCCCTTATTAGATATTGAACCAAGACGGTGTAATAACAGAGCTTGAGATGGAGCGAGACAAGCTACTGAGGGAGCTCCAGTCAGCTGAGGCTCGCCTGAAAATGGGAGAGAGGAGCGGCCAAGACCTGACAGAGGAGTACACCACACTGAAGAAGAACTACCGGACTCTGGCTGAGGCCCACGATAAAGAGCTGGCACAGAGTGAAGAGCTCAGTGCTGAGCTGCTGGCTCTGGCTCAGGCTCAGGACGCCCTCCGAAGGCAGCTGGAGGAGCAGCAGCAGAGTGTGAATACCACCACCCATGGTCTGCATGGTGAGCTGGACAGGGTCCGGATCCTGATCAGCCACATGTCACATGACAGAGTCAAGGTGAGACGGTGTGTTAAATCATCTTTACTGCGCTTCAGATACAAAGAAAATACAGTCCTGGAACTTATAGGACTCTTGTTATACAATGGTTGTTGTAACAGTTGTGCACTAAAGCAAATGCGCAAACTAAAATTATTGCATGACTGAAACTACTCAGTTTTGTTGCAAACCTGACAAAGACCATGTAAAAGCCATTCTTTCTTTCCAAAAGACAACATTATTGTGGCTCCTACATATTCAAAACATGCTCTTGTCCATATATAAGATGATTTTAAAAAAAGTGTTTTGTGACAGCTTTGTTTCTCACATTTCTCCCAACGGACCACGCAGCCATCGCAATGTGATTTACTGCACCTTTGGGTGCAAAAGACTAACATTTCCCACATAATTTCCCACATTATTCTCACTGACAAACCCTCGGTGGCCCAGTAAATTAATTGCATTTTTTGACCTACAGAAAGAGTCATATTTCTGAGACCTTTGGGGTAAACTAAAGGTTCAGTTTTAAGTATCATACTTGCTACTATATATTTATGACATGTGTCTAAATGTATAAAATCTCTGTGTTAACAGCTTGAGGATCTGGCAGCTTTGGAAAAGGAGCAAAAAACAATGGAAAAAACTGTGAGTATTTTTGTATGAAACATGTTGGTAGCAGTGGCCGACACATATGTTCCAGAGACACCAGTGAACCATGTAACTTGCTTCCTCTTTCGCCTCCTCATTCATCTGCTCTCATGCAGCTTCTCGGAAACCAAAATGAGCTCAAAGACATGCTGGAGAAAATGAGGAACAGCTACGAGGAGCAGCAGAGGAAACTGGAGGAGAAAGTGTGAGGGGATGTTTATCGTTTGCTCGTGCACAAGCTTAATGAAGATGAAACATGATTATCTTTCCATTTCCAGTTAGCAAACAGCCAAAGCCATCTCAGGATGTCTGTCCCAGCATTCAGCCCACATGCATCTGCTCTGTGGTCCCTGCTTTGATTTTGGTTCTAAGCTTTGGCTTTATTTGCCGTGTGTGTGATGTGGTCTCTTTGCTTGCCCCTGTGATGTGGCTGTCTGTGGGTTTTTGGTCACTGCTCTCTTGTGGTTGGGCCTGTGTTCGGTCAACAGGGCGGCGATGGGTAAAGAGCACAAGGAGAATGAGGGAGCGATCCGCAAGAGCCGGCAAGAACTATCAGAGCAGAGCGCAGTGAGCATGAACAGACATACTGACTTACAAAACATGCCTTGGATGATTTTTTATACTGTCACAGTTTTGCAAGCTCTGATGTTAAATGATATTTATGTTAAAATAGGTTTTAGTAGCAGGTTACACATGTTTCTCATTTGCAATGTGCTCAAATTGAAGTTATATTTGTGATATTTGGATCCGAGGCCCTGATGTGCTCTCAGAACCAAGTGAAGGAGGTAGAAGAAGAGAACTCAAAGCTGCAGCTCAGAGTCAAAGAGCTGAATGAGGAATATCGTGCGAGGCTCGTTTGCTATTTACAGGACTTAGCTGTGAGTCGCAGCACTTGCACAAGCCTACATGCAACATAAGGTTAGATTAACTCAAACACAACATCCACCCCTGCTGTAACATCCATCTCTTTTATTTAGGAGTACATTGATGGAGTTGAAGGTAAAAGCCAGTCAGAGACTTCTAAGGTGAAGACATTTGTGGACAACATGCTCCATGATGTTCGCTCATCCTACAGGCTCAGGGAGGAACAGCTTGCATCTGCTGCTCGCTCCTATAAGAAGAGACTTCAGAAAATCTCCAAAACCCACCGTGCTCTCCTTATTGCATACAGGTGAAACTTCCTATGTGCTTTACTTTTCATTTTGACATCTATTTTCATGCTCTGTTTATAAATGTAAATACTTATTCAATTAACATCCTCGAGAAATCTGCTACCTGTTCAGCAGCCCCCAACCATTTATCTTCAGGGCCCCTAATTTAGCCCAGTGCCTACTTATGACCCTAGATATCAAGTTGCCATCAAATTGTCAACATGTTAGTAACTAAATAGAAGAAAAATTTTACTCAGTTGTTCACACAGATGATGTTATTAAAAAAAATAGAGGCACAAATTGCTAATGGTTTGGTATTTTAAAAGAAAAAAGTGAATATAAGGTTAAAAACAAACACCGTTTGTATAACAGAAGTTTTTTTTTAATCATTTAGTCATCAGTGATCATCCTGCAACCTTTTCATATTCATCTCAGGATCCTTTGTGAGGGTCCCTGATCTATATGCTGCTATATGTATTAAGTAACACTTGCAAGTCAAACAGGTTTACATTCAACTCAAATTATATTGAATTGAATGTAATATCACATTTTTCTAGCATGATAATTTTTATCAAAAGCATTGTGATTGCATTAAAAAATGCACCGATTCAAAAGATTGAGCCACTGTGTTCAAAGGAGAAAAAAAAATCCAATTGAAATAATCCTCAGCCTTCATCCCACTCACTGTGTTTAATTAAACTTAAAGTTGTGTTCAAGCTTCGCCATCAAGAGCAAAGTCGTCATGAGTTACTGGCCCCACTGATACATGATGATCTTTAGGGTTCAGAGGGAGCAGATCTTGGCCAAACCAGAGAGCGCTCTTGACCCCGGACCCCCAGAGGCCCACTTCAGCCTGGAGCCCCATGAGCTCAGAGACGAAACTGAGAAGGAGCTCCAGCACCTCCGCCGGGACAAAGCGAGGCTGGAGGTCCAGCTGCAGGCGGCCCAGGAACAGGTAGCACCAAAGAAAAAGGTTGCTGCTTTGAACTGGGTTGATCTGCTTTTGTTTTGTCTGCTGCATGTTTGTATTTGGTCTGAAGGAATTCTTCTTTGTGTCCATACTTCCCTTATTAAACTAAGCATTGTTTGTTTGGAGGGCGATGGGTTTGTGTTTGTGTTTGTTGTCCTGCTGCAACAGAAGCTTTAGTACTGCAGAGGAGGACTGCAGATCATGTAGCAACACAATGACAGAGATCAATGTGAGACTTGGACTGAGACAGGCTAGCTGTTTTCTCCTATTACAAGTCTATATGCTAAGCTAAGAAAACCATCTACTAGCTGTAACTGCATTTTTGTCATACGAATATGAGAGAGGCATTGGTCCTCAATAACTCCTAGCAGGAAAGTGAAATAATGTTTTTCCAACATTTTAAACTGTTTGTATTTGTCTCTGGCCGTGCATCATCCTCAAATTAAGTTTTTATGGGTAAAATACAGTTCTTACTTTCAAAAGTGCAAAAAAAATAAAACCTAATGTAAACTTAAAATGAAGCATTGTAAATGCAATGCCACAGTGATCTTGGTCCCTGACCACCATTATGCTTATACCTGTTATGCTGCTGTTGTTGTCATCAATACTGAGTTGCATTGTGGGATATTTATACTAGCATGTCCAAACAAAGGTTTCTGACATATTAAAAAATCCTTTCATCCAGTTTAAGCATACTAAACAGATTACTAGCATAATATTAAGGATTCTTTATGAGCGAGATATTGCACACTTTAAATCTTTATTTATATCATCAAATTGTTCTGCATATGTTTTTGTAGTTTTGTAGTTTTATAGTCATTCAAACCTTCACCCCAACTTTTCTGTTGAAGGTGTCTGTCCTCAAAACGCCTCAACAAAATTTATGCCAGACAGAGTGAGTGTCATTTTTTGAATTTTACAAAATGACAAATGTGGTCAGCTGTGGAATGCGTCTTTTAAAAAAATATATGAAATATGTAATTTTATCAGGCTGCCTAAACCGGAGCAGATATGTGAGGAATCCTGGTGGGACATAAGGAAACAGCTGAGGGAGATTTCAGACTCCAATGCAGTAAACAAAACCTTCTCACCCCTTAATGGACTGTTGAATTTTGTCCCGAACACTGACAAATCTGTATATGACCTCACTTATTATCATATATGTGAAGAAAATAATATTTTTCTGTGGTTACGGGGATTGAAGAACTTCTCTCTTCACACAGACGAACTTTGAGAAGGAGCGTGCCCTCCTCATCACCAGAGCCACAGTTGCAAAGGCGCAGGTGTTGGAGTTGCAAGACTATATCGACAACCACCTTGGCAGGTCAGGAAGTTAATGACGTGTAAACGGTATTATTTTAAGCTTCAGAAGAAGTTAGAGATGTGTTATATTGAGCTTCATCACTACCTGCAGATACAAGGAGGAGATCTCACATCTGTGCAGACTGCAGGGGAAACAGGGGACGGGACGTTCCCAGAGTGTTAATTCATCACTGCACTAAGAAAACTGGCAACAAAATCTGAATACCAAGCAAATATCCTATTTTAATTGAAAAATACACAGTATAACTATTGAACCTTATGCATATTAAATCTGAAATTTTAAAAAAACATGGTCTTAAATGTGTATTTCAGTGAAATCATGCAGAAACATGGGCCTGCAAAGTGCTTTTATTCAAATTAAGACATTTGATTTCATTAATTACAAACCAAACTGAATACCGTGTGGTGACCAGACAGCATGTGTACAGTGAGTGTGCACGCCGTCACTAGGTGGAGCTGCTCATACTGATGGTTCTCCTCAATGAAAGGCCCCCCAAAGAAATCCGGCCTTGAGAAAAAAATGCCTGGAATGTTTGTAAAGCTTATGTCAATTTCACGAGTTCGGGAGAAGAAAGCGCAGTGACAATGAGGGGTCGCCCTGGTGAGAATAATGTCATTACATGTTACCCAGACACGTACACGCCCGTGAATGCTTTCCCCTCAATGCCGCACTGAGAACCGCGGCGCAAACAAGCCAGAATGAGGCTTCATATTTATAACCTCAGCGATGGTTTGAATAGACATTTATTCCCTTTAAATCCCTTTAAATAGTGAAAGAGTCTGCATTTTTTTCTGGTGTGTTTTGGTAGCCGGGTTTCATGGGTTTCATTGGTGCCTTATCATTATGTTATAGCTGACATAACTTTAATGTGGAAATTCCTTCTAAAAGTACTTTAAAAGTTAAAGAAATGTTAAGCTAAAATATGTCAGTAAGTGTTATGTAAAGAAAGAAAAAAATGTTTAAGTTACAACACACTGGGGAATGATGGGAAAAGTAGAGGGAATGATGGAAAGAGTCATACGCATGTCACCCCAATCCTCTTTTCAGGGGGCATGCCAGCCGTGGGAGGAGGGGTGCAGGGGTGTGAAAGTTTGAGAGGAATGGGAAGTGGGATTTTGTTGGTAATGTATTACACTCCCAGGGCCCTGGGAAAAGGGGTGGGGGGTGTTCAGCTTGGGTCCGTGCCAACATAGTCACTGTGCCAAAGCGCTGGGTGCAGGGGACCACTCCTCTCACCGGCAGATCTGTGGGAAAATCAAAACCAGGTTGTCCTTTGCTGCTCTGCCAACAAAGACAGAGGGAAGATATGCCTGCGGAGGCCTCCGTACAAATGAAATGTAGTCTGAGTAAACAAAAAGCAAGAAAAAAAATCATAGAAATCTTAATGTTGCAGAGGTTGAAGCCTGGTGCACCACAGCTGGACCCCAAGTCCAAGTGCCAAGTTTTCTTCCCCCAACGTGGAACATTTTGGAAAAGTTCACTCACTGGATTATGAGCAACTTTTTATGAACCATAACATGTGGTCACTAATGTGACGCAAATACTGATTATAACAGGGATTTGATTAAATTCAACTGGTGTTAATCCTGAAAAAAAAGGCAATAATTCAAATAACGATTAATAAATAATTAAATAATGATTTGAATTTTATTTCTATGTTGAAATATTGAGATAGATATTGTTAAATAAAAGTCCCATGTAAAGGAGCGGTTGGTGAGATCATCTGTGGTTATTCTAATGTAAAACGTGTTTAAAGTTCAGTGAAACCAACAAAAGATTGTTGCATTTGAAAAATGTAGTTTTTATTAATTAAACTAATTTTTAAAAGACATTTTTCAACTCAGATGAAGATGATGTCCTCATCTCCAGTGGTATTAATCACCCAAACCACCATGTCCATTAATGATAAATAGTTCATGTGAAGCAGTAATTGAGTGATTAGAAAATACATGATTATATTTTATTGAAGTAATATTACTGATTTTATCTCACAGAGAGTGAAGGGCACTTTTCTACCACTGCTCTTACAAGCACAAAGGCAAAAAATGCACTGATAGGTATTGACATAAACTTGGCTTTAGGACAGTTTACGTCCAAAAACACAGTGTGTGATTTCTACAGGTAGACGTCTCTCAGTTAAAACTATGAAAACTTACATAGTTTGATGATACTGCAAAGGAGTGTGGATCATTGGAGTTGCTTTTTTAAACAATCACCACTAACAATGAAAATGAATGATCTACCCCACAAGTAAGCAACACGAGCAGCGATAGTAAACAACAGAGTGCTAGATGGCAATTTTGCTGACTTGCTTCCTCATTCTCTGAATCATCACCTTCCTGTTTCATACTCCATATAAAGCAACCAAGAGGGCAAAGTGTATATAAGCCTATTGACCAACCACCAGTTGAATGGGATGGAGGTTAATATCAAGCCACTTTTAACGACATTTCACATCACGTCACATATTTTGAGCTTTTCGCCTATCATTAAATACCATCTGCATTTATAAGGAGAGATGTAGCCAGGTGACCTTCACCTTCACAGTCCTCACAGTATGAACAATAAACACGTAGTTAACATTCCTGTACAGTCACTGTTTGGTCTTGTTTAGGAAAAGAATGTTGTTTCAGTGATTACTTATGAAATGACTGAAGACGTGATACATGATATTCATGTGACATTTAATGAGACCAGGCTATGAATTCAATAAAGGATTTCTCTGAATTAAATCATTGCTGAAATGTTTGGGAAAATAATGCACAGAACAAATAGCAAAGGTGTAGTCTGTTTTGCATTTAATAAGGCAGTTTTACATATTACACCTTCATTACACTCATATCAGCAGAAATAGTTTATTGTGTTTTCCTGTGTTTTTTTTCTGCCTCTGTTTTGTTGCAAAAATATGTTTCTTATTATTCATTTTAAACACAATAAGTGGATTTGAGGATTTAAAACAGTCACATATGCAATTAAAAGTTATGCTTTTCAATTACAGTGTAAAAAAATGTAAAAAAAAAAAAAAAAAACTAAAACAAAAACTCTTCATCACTGGAATAGCTGAGCTTTAAATGAAAATGCTGCATGGAATTTCATTTTTGAAAAAATCTGACCAAACTGCCAACAGAACTACAAAAATTACATAATAAGAAGAACATTTGTGCTGTTGAAGTGTAAATGGTTTTTAACAAGAGTGCACAGAACAAGGGCACTCTGGTTTATGTTAAATTATTAATACTAAACCCTGACCTGATCAACATTACAAACGCAAGTAAACCATTTGACGCTTACTCACTACTCTCTTGTGTTTTGTCGGTGATTCTCTGGGCCCAGATTTGTTTTGTGGCCAGCACAGTGGGAAAGAGGTTGGCTGAATGTGTCGTTCTGAGGATGGGAAGCAGGGTGGAGCGATGCAGAGGAAGTACCTCACATGGCCTGCGATGGGCCGCTCGTCAACAGGCCCTTTGTTTTAGGAGGTTAATGCCTAATTGATACAGGCTTAATGAGAGCGGGCTGTGTGTGCAGAGTGTGTGAGCCAGGGGCTGGACGGCCCCGTCGTAATTGGAACGGACAAGCCTTGTGTGGAGGAGTGCACAGGGAAAGGATTTATGGGAACGCAAGGAAAGGAGAGGGAGAGTGGGAACGTGGAAGAAAAGGTGACAATGAGTCCGAGGAATGTGGAGGCAGCGGGGAGAGGAATCCGGTGTGATAGTGAGAGTATTGCAAGATCATGAGAAAGCGACGAAGTGACAATGGAAAAGTGAGCATGAAGCATCAACCAGAATGTTCCCATGGATGTTTAGATAATGCTCAGTCCAGTTTTATGAGTTTCTTCAATTCTCCCATGACAGATATGAATTCTGGCTCATTTTTAGGTTGGTGCAGATTAAAGTGCCCACTACCAATGATGGGATTAGTAAAAAAAAAATGGCCATGTTTTGTTGGATTTTAATTAACGAATGCAAAAACTAAACTGTATAACAGTCTATTTTCTGAGACACCTGTCTTTTCTTTTCTGATGAGCTGTCTTTTCGACCCCCTCTTTCAGTCTGACAGTCTCAGACTATTCATGCAAGAGTCCCCAGCTCCGCTCCAGACAAGCTTTCAGTATGAAGGCTGGAGAGGCATTAAGAGGGAGGCGGGAGGGGGGAAAGGGGCAGGAGAGGGGAGCACAGAAGAACCGTGCACTTCAGAAAACCTTGAAGAATTAGGACTGAAAGCTATGGAGATTCTGGGTGGCTAAGAAAGAGGGGAAAAAAAGAATGAAAGGAAGAAAAATAAAGGGGGTCAGTGTGCATAATTAAAAAGATGAGAGGAAACAATGGAAAATGGATTTTTTGGAAGTGAGGCTTAAACAGAGCGAGCTGTGAAGACACAAAGTGAAAGTTTCAAAATGAGAATGTTGAGGAAAGAAAGAAAGAAAAAGAATATAGGGTGAGAAAAGGGAGGAGGAAGATTTACAGTACGGGTGAGAAAGACAGGGGAGGGAGGCAGCTTCGTGGACAAGAGCGAGTGAGAATGAGGCTGAGTGTCGGTGAGGGAAGGAGAGAGCGACAGACCCTCTGTTTCCCACACTCAGTCCGTTCCCACAGCGGACCTGGCTAATCCCTGTCTTAATTGGGGGAGAATTCCAGCGCACATGTTCCCCTGGAATGAGCGCAGTGCAAAGGGAGAGGAAGGCTCGGGAGCTTCTGACACATCAGACGGGCTCACGGCGGCTGGGTTGATGCACAATGTGTGACTGCACTTTGTTGGAATATAAACATGCCTCCTGACTGTCAGCACTTCTGATGCATAAGTGGCCTCGAAGTTTTCTGTTTCTTTTTCTCTTCACTCGATCCAGCATGAAAAGTGCTCTTAACAGCCACTTAGCATTGCTCAGTCACATCGCACCATTTGCAAAGTATGTAACGTGTAAGTTTCATGACATTAATGTTAAGAAAAAAAAACTCAAATGTACATTTTTAAAGGATCAGTTCACCCAAATTTGGGAGTTGCTTTTCTCCCTTACGTCTTGTGCTGTCTAGTCATGAACAGATTAATTTCCGTCTCATAGATTTCTGGTGAGATTCAGTTTGATATTGGTGAATGGAGTTTTACATTTAAATGGCATTTCACAAGAATATTTTCACCAAAAAAAATCTTCATGCAATACAGAAGTGTGGCATTATTACAGTCATTTTAACTGGAATCAGTAGGAAGACAGCATTTTCCCGTAGGTGGACAAAGTTTGCAACTTGTTAGCAAACATGGTGGACTATTTAGCAGCTAAAGAGCCAGATAATGCCTTCAGGAATAGGTAATAATTGGTTGTTATTGCTTTTTGGTAAAAAAAAAAAAAAAATATCTCTTGCAGTTAATTGACGAGTTTATAACCTTTTTTGGATAGTTGATGACTGCTTAAAAATACTAATTGAGAATTCTCTATTCACTGTATATGTCCACAGCTTGTTGCTACTGAGGTTAAAAGATGAGTTATTGCAAATTAATATGCATGCATGTTTTTGCCTGCAAGGCCCACCAGAGGTAAGTGAAATGATATGTATTTATAAGTTTGATGTATTGGCCAATTAGGAGAAAGGAACAATAATAGCTCTTGGAGTTGCCTGGGTTTCTAGATTTTGTAATCTCACACCACTAAGCAAAATCTCTAAAATTAAACTGAATAAGCTTTTCTTAAGTCTTATTTTGCACCAAGGTCACACAGGAGAAAAGGCAGCATTCTCATCAGAAGCTGCCTCAGTAAACCAGAATGCAGTGCAGCCGCAAAAACTGGGCATAAACATCAAATATGTTCACTGTTGTTTATGAGTTTGTTTGTGTGCGTGGTGTATGCGTTTCCATATATTCACTTCCTTATGCTGGATTACAGGCAGTAATGTCACAGCTTTTCTTTCACAGTGTTCAAATTAATTCTGGGAAATGTATTGAATGAGGAATTGAGAGGCTTAAGATAAACAAGCAAGAACTAAATACTTAAGTACAGTACAAGTTATCATTTGATATTTTAAAAAACAAATTTCCGAATTCAAAAATACATATAAATGACCACCTGCAGGAGTTTCATAATAAGAGTGCTATTGGATATCATCACAGCTTTGTGCATGGGGCATATCTGATGACAAATCTTGCCCTGAAGCTGCATTTTGCAGGAGAAAAATGCAAGGAAATACTAGTAACATTACAAACAGCCGTGAGTGGCAGTTTCGTTCCTGCCTACCTCTTTCCCTTATAAACAATTTGAACAATAGGCATAGTGCAATGTGTCTCTGAGGAGGTAACCTAAGATTA
>JAPZDY010000014.1:12151184-12169786 GCA_029783645.1 Ctenochaetus hawaiiensis | reverse complement strand
GAGACTGGGCAGTACTGCAGTGTTGCAGGATTAGCTGAGGGAAACACAGAGTTGGGTGGCAGGTAGCAAGAAGAGATTTAAAATGGTCTGACAGGAAAGTTCCTCCCCTTTGTTTAGATAAATCAACAGGTTTAGTTAGTAAAGCATAATCTTAGCTGTTAATTGGCAGGTTTTGTCAGCTCATTCTGAGACAGGTGTTCTTCCTCGTAGCGGACAGTCTCCAAAGTTAAGGTGTAAGAAATGTAAGAAAATGCAAGTTCCCCTTAAAATATGATTATATGATGATAATTAATGTTTGTAAAGAAGTTATATTTAATACTCAGATGTAGCAATGCTAACAATGAGGCTCTAGCCATGGCCATGTAGGTCTGTAAGTTGGTTAACCACTTTGGTCTTGACTAAAATATCTGAAATACTGTTGCGTTGATTATGATAAAATCTTGTACAGACATTCTTGCTCTCTAAAAGATGACTTTGGTGATCCACTCACATTTTCTCCAGCACTTCCAAACTTAAATTATCATTAAATACCTGCAAAACCTAATGGCATTCTTTGTGATTAGCATATTAGCATGCTAGCATTGCTGCCAAATGTTAGCATACTAATATGCTAAACTACAGTGGTTAAAATGGCAAAAATAAGCATATTGACTGGGATTCATATTCTGAACATGCGAGCAAGCTGACATTAGCATCTATCCATCCATCCATCCATCCATCCATCCATGCATCCATCGTTCCATTCATCCATTCATCCATATGTGAGCCTGCTTCCTCTCATCCTGCCATAGTGAATGTCTCTAAGTAGCCTTATTAGAGCATGATGTCAGTGTTTGGAGGTTTTTGTGGTTGTACCCCCTGCAGGCGATGTCAGCCCCAGGATACGCTGAGTAGATGGCAGCTGTGTTCAGCTCAAACCGAGGGGTAGCGAGCGGGCCTTCGTTGGAGGGGGTCGCAATTCATTCCCTCTGTCTTTCCTTACAATACTTTTTTTTTTGGCGGGAAAGCACCAAAGACGCTTGTTTGACCCAACTTGTGTTTCTTAGGGACCCCCTCCCTTAGCAAAGTGTCGCCCGCCTCCACACTCATACACCATGTCCACCCTGCCTTGATTGATTTTCAGTGCGCATTTTGGAAGGGATTACAGCCATCTGCAGGCTCTTGAGGAACAAAGGGGGCTCCTCGCTCTCCTCCCTTCAGTACTTCAGAGGGATAACATGGCCAGATAAACACGCTCTTGCACCGCTCTGCACTTGTTCTCTATTCTGCTTTGACCTCTTAACCCACCCAAACTGCCCACTCCACTTAAAAGCTGACCACATTATTTTCTCCCACCCTCGCCCTGCAGAATAGAGGCGACTCATAAGTTTTTGCAAACTGCTAACTTTAGAGAGGCCAAAATGAATTAGTGCATTATTAAAATTGTTGCATCTAATGCCATCAAAGTAGAAGCAGAAAGTTATGCCTCTTGTTCAGCTACCACTTGTTTTGATCCGGCCTGATAATAAGATTTAGTGCACAGCCAGTGAGCATGTTCGGAGACGTGAGCATTCACAGTTTCCACTCGGGAATCATCACTCCCAGCTGTGCAAGGGTGTTATGGGAACCGCAACTTTTCAGCTGGGAAACTGGGATGCCAAAGTATGGCTCACTGTCAGCTGGTGCTTAGCTGATGGAGAGGCAGCAGGATGCACAGCCACTGAGTCACAGGAAAAAGTGACCACTTGGCCTGATGTTTGGTTGCAATGGGTTTGATTACCAAAAGGACAATGTTGTAAGTTTATGTGAAAAAAAATTCCTGATGAAATCCACAGCTGTTTCTTCATCATTTTACTTATCCAGTGCATGCAGATGCAGTGCAAAATTGCCCTGAAGGGGCTTTTTCTGTGATAAAAATCAACAATAATATTCATATTTTTATTTTTGGATGCATCTTTTAACATGCAAATGCTTGTTTAACTATGCGTAAATATAATACTTTCATACAGCTACAGTCTTCTGCTGAAAAAAACTCCTGCTGTGTCTCATTTGGATGCATTTAAAGAACAGCTGGAATGAATGTAGTCAAAGAACATACTGAACACCAGTCTTTTTCTCACCTGCCACTGAAGAACAAGAGTGAATTACTGGGAAATGGAAGCAGCAGAAAGGCCACAGAGATCCAGTCATTTAGAAGCCTCGAGTGTCTTTTGGCACAAGGAGGCAGATTGTATCCAGTGTGTGTCAGAGCATCGCAACCACTGTTTTGGATCCACAACAGCACGACACCAAGCAGCTGTGGACCAAGCTGTGGGAAAGATTGGACAATTAACCCATGAAAAAGAAGGCTCCAGCCGAGAGAGATCCAGGTGAACGATAAGTCTGAGAACCGGCATGAACATGAAACAAAGGTTTACTTTAACTCCTTACTTTTGTAGGAAACTGAAACAAAATAACCGATGTTCCTGTAGTAATACAACAACAGAAAGACAAGAGCAGATGATCTCAGATTTGACTATTTCAGGACGGCAGCCAAGAACAAAATCTGTGATAAAAACAACATCAGTGAGCTGGTAGGCCGTACCCAGTGATGCTGGTTTTTGAGAACTAATGTAGCAACGATTTGACTTTGTCTGCAATATTTTTGTTACCAAAAAAGAATTGTTTAACCAGCCATTGATGGTGAAACTGATTCTATAAAGCCAAGAAGATCAAGTGAAAATGGAAGTTTTTGTAATTTTGCATAGAAATTACCTTTGCTGAAAAGGAAAAACACCTATTGTCACAAAATCTTACAACAACTTCGTACTATTCTAGAGACTCTTTGCCTTTGAGACTTAAAATTTGAACATCCTCAATTCTATGACAACTGTGCAAACTCGACCAACTGAGGAATATGCTGTGATAAAATTGCTCCAGAACTCCAACAGACTTTGTGGTGAGGTTTTGACAAGTGCTGTTTGGAATATCAAGGATGTGTACCCAATGTTGAGAAAAACTCTTTGTCAAAGTACAACTTACAGATTAGTGACCCCAGTTAATCCATGTATAAGAAAATGATGTAGAAAGCTGATGTTATGAAATAAATGCAAATATACACACTATAGTTACTCCTCGTGTCAGTTTTGTGAGACAATTTTACTTCCGCATCTATAAAACAAACTGGAAGTGACATAGAAAGAGGAAGTGCAATTATAAACAAATTGATCTTTATGTAAGAATTGACTCTGAAGAGGTGGTAAATTTACTTCCATATGCATATTATGAACAAACACTGACAATTTCGAGCCTGTATGACAGTAGGAATGGAAAAGGATTAAAACATAAGGTAAAAAAAGTAACAGGAACTGTGTTGTGATGTGAGGAGACAGCAGAGGATATGGATATCTGGCTGTTGTGCATACATAACAATATGTACCTACATTTGGAAAAGGATTAAACCTGCAAATTGCACTTTAAAATCCTGAGCACATCAGGAAAATCACACTGAATTCATGCAGATAAGTCTGAAATCAGACTGGATAAATATGTGCCAGGGCTTTGCAGGTCAGATTTATGGAACTTTGCATAGTTTGGTAACAGGGAGGGTTCCTTCTGGAAGCGGGACCTGCACTCTGGGTGGAGTGTTGTTGTGCTAGACTTGGAGGGAGTATCCAGGAGCACTTTGCCCTCATCTGTGCTCTCATCTCTTGAGCTTTGTCTCCGGCCACTTTCCTCAAACTCCCCCAGGGGCTGAGGGAAGTCCACACCCAACAACTCTCTCCCATTGCTTTGGATTCCCCTTTCCTGAGTGCTTCCCGCTTGGCTGTGTCCGTACCTCACCTCACCCACACAACAGGACAGAATAAAGAGAGGGGTAGGGGGTGGGGTGGGGAAGGAGGTTTTATTGTGAGTCTGCAGCACTCTGCAAAACAAATGAGAATCAATTACTTTACTTGAGTGCAGTTTCAAGCTACTTGGACTTGAGTATTTCCATTTAATGCACCTTTATACCTATACTTAATTATATCCCAGAGGCAAATATTTACTCTCTTTTTCACTGCATTTGTCTGACAGCTTTAGTTACGTTTTAGATTTTACATGGATTAGTTTTAGAATGTATTCTCACAAAACCAAAAAAAATAAAAATAAAAATTAAAGGTTTTTCAGATGAGACAACAAAGATAAAAACTTTTTGATGTAACAGAAATTGATGCATTGCTTTATTAAATGCTGATTAAACAGTCTTAAGGTATATGAAGCAGTTACAATGTTAATTTATAAAGAAGCTTGATTTGCAATATCACATGATAAGATGACCATCTGGCCTGTCATGTTAGTTATGATGAGCACGATTTAAACATCTACAGCTCCAAAAGGCAATATAAACATTGACGCACGCAGCATTTTTATTAATTCAAAAACATCATATATTGAAACACTGACAGAGGACGTTTTACTGCACAATACTTTTCTATATAATGCTTGAACACATTTACCGACAACCATGATTCCCAGGAAGGCTGGGATGCTGTGTGAACGTAAATAAAAACAGGATGCGGTTATTTGCAAACAAACTTTATTGCACAGGTTTTCTGAACCAATAAAGTAACCTCCTTTGCACATATGTTTCATTAAGTAGTGAAACTTCCTCCATCTTTGCTTGTAAACCATTAAGCCTCTTAAGAATGCCCCATTCAAACCCATTGTGATAATATCACCTGTTACCAATGAACCTATTTACCTGTGAAATGATCCAAAGCGATGTTTTTTTTTAAGCATTACACAACTTTCCAAATCTTTTGTTCCCCCTGTCTTAACTTTACAACTTACATTAAAATCAAAATAAACACATATTCACAAAAATGTATGAAGTTGTTGGGGTAAAACAATGAATATATTGTTATTTTTACTGACAAAACAGATGAGCAAGTAATCAAAATATGTTTCATTTTTGTTTTCCCAGTGTGGTTCTACTGCTTCAGTGTCTGAATACTTCTGACATCACTGGACATACCTTTTATTTTGGAAATGTAAAACTACACTCTGTCACTGTGTCATTGTGGCTACATTGACATTAATACTGCTGTTTTGGGGGTTCAAGCTGGGGCCACAAAGAAGTGACAACAATGCAGGAAGTCGAGCTTTGTCAAAATGTCACATGATGTATTAGTGGAGGGGGTATAATTTGAGCGCTCTTTGTTTTGGCTTATCAGCCCTGCAGCAGTAACCTCAGATGGACTGGAGGGGAGGGGGCAGGGGACTGTGAGTGTGTTTGTGTGTGCAGGGGCCGAGCAGCTCGGGGCCCCCAGCTACGGGATGTTTTAAAGGGGCACTGAGGCAGTAAATAGCTGGGGAGGCTGGACGTTCGCTCACATGAACTACTGATGCAGTGGTGGAGCAGCGTCAGGGTTTCTATGGGAGATAGTTTGCCAGACAAGGAAGGCATGTCGAGCTTTTGTGGGATTTTTTTCCCCGTTTAACCTAAACACCATGTTAATTCCCCAGCTGCTATTTTTCAAGCGGATTTACTGCATGCAGTAAATCTGAGATTTTACTGAGGTGTGTGCACTGCATGTTCATGGAGGGTTTTGCAAGGAGAAGCAACAGGTGCTAAATTTATCATAGAGGCTCAGTTAAATCGGTTTTTTTCTCTGTTATGCACCATGCAGCTTGAAAATGACCCATGATCAGTCGTGTCTGCTGC
Source organism: Ctenochaetus hawaiiensis (assembly GCA_029783645.1). Taxonomy (NCBI): domain Eukaryota; kingdom Metazoa; phylum Chordata; class Actinopteri; order Acanthuriformes; family Acanthuridae; genus Ctenochaetus; species Ctenochaetus hawaiiensis. The sequence continues at coordinate 12,164,121 of JAPZDY010000014.1, read as the reverse complement.
TTAAAATCCAAGCTAAGCTTAAAAACAGACTTCAAACTTAATGTTTAGTGTAAAATAGATCTGGTTTGATTGTCCTCCCGTGCACACGTGGTCAGGATGCAGCGAGCGACTGTGTGGCACCTCAGTTCAGCCGTGTCTGCCACGCCGCTCCCTTAATGGCAATTTATTGCTTCCTGAATCCTGAAAATGGGAGGCCGAGGACAACAGAATTCCAGCCGCTGTTTTCTACCTCCCTGGCCCGTCCATACACCCTCAGGGTCCTAAACACTCCCTAAATCTCTCCGCCTTAAAGGCCTCTCGCTCTCTCAGGCACACCATTTGTTCCGAGCTTTCAGGGATCTGATTCATTGGTACTTGAAGTGACTTATGTCTGAGAAAAGTTTACCCTGCTAGAAACCTTTAGGCCCAAATGCTATAAGGTGGATTAATCTGCATTGATGTGTTAGATAGGAGGGTGAGAGTCTTGATAAATTAATGATGCAGCTGCTTTATGTTTGGCGCATTAAATGAGTTCAAAGGGAACATAAGGGACAAGAAAATAAATACATCCAAGGACTTCAAGTGTCTTATCTTACAGTATATTTTAATAAGACGGACAAACATAAAAATAATCCACAATGTTGTTTTTTTCCAGACTTTTTGTTTTTGTTTCTAGAATTTCTTATTGACATATTTATATTCACATTGATATTAACATAAATTCCCATAAAAATAACAAATAGCAAAATGGCAGTGTACGCATTTAAGACATACCGCTCCAGCACATCACTGTAATTTGGTATGAACCCCTCCCCTGGTTGACATAGTGCACATCAGGTACGAAATCATTTTACAGAACACAGTTTTATACATTAAATGCATATTTTTGCTTCTCTAGAGCGAGCCTCGTCCAGTGTGACAGCTCCTTTTCCCAACGTCAAACAAGAGCACTGAACTTCAGATCTAAGTGGCTGTTGTCGTCAGTTTTATGAGCATTGCTGTGTATAAACAGGTGAATATTATGTTTTAATTCACATTATAAAATCTCTTCTTGGTTATAATTTCTTCTTATTTGTGACGACATCAGCAAAGAGCAGTGAATGACTAGACAACAACACTTACAGCTTGCTTTGGCAACACTTGCTGCAATTCCACCCCAACATGTTTTTTTTTTAAATAATTTTCTTTAAAATCAAATACAGTCCAATTAGGTTTGTTTTGCAGAAATATTGCAAGGCTGCTGAAATGAAACATGAAGCCTGCATCTCCTTACGAAATCTCAGAGTTGGCTTGGTTGTTAAAAGTGCTCTCTGCACTAGTTTGAGCTGTGGAACCTGCTCAGGTGGCCTGTAGCTTTGTGTTACGACTGTACGTGCTCACATTATCTGTACATATATTAAATTCTCAATCGCTCCGCTATGCTACATATAGATGCTTTTTTTTATTTATTTGGTTTTCAGTGCTTGCAGCATCACACTTTCCAGATCATTCCCTTTCCTTTATCAGTGCAAATATATATATTTTAAAATTTCCTTTTTGAGGACTTTTTTTAAATCTCCTTAATATTTTTAACACTGAGGGTGACCCCAGCAGAGGGGTAGCCAGCATATATCACTTTCCAATGGCCAGACTTTTTCTGGACAAAAGGTGCCTGAAGTGTATCCTCACTGGGATGCAAACTAATAGGCGGGATGCTTTCTGCGGAACTTTTAATAAAAATTTCCTGAGCTCCTAAGCAGTGGCTCTCAATAGGCCTGAATTAATGGCTTGACTTAATTTGTCCAGAATGAAAAGCTTTTCAATAGATTTTCTCTAAACCTGCATAATGGCATCACTGTCCGATGCCAGATGCTTATAATCTTCATCTCAAACACATCCCTCATGACACAAATCCACCTGGTTCTTTCTGACCTTGGTGGCTGCATATTGCACTGAAATGGAGTTGGAGAAAGTCCATTTCATTTGTTTCCTCAGTCCTTTGGGAAGACGATATCCATTGGTGGCATCATGGCGACATCAGCCAACGAGCTGCACGCTGCGGCTTCTTCCGAAACATGGAACAGGGCTGAGTTTGGCCTTGGCTTTCAGTATGGCCTCAACTCTGAGTGGTAGACATGCTGCTGCAGAGTGTTGAGCTCAGTCCACAGGCAGCTCACAGGGTATCTGCTGGGCTGCTTTGGCTATAGTGTAAGCCCTCTGGAAGTCTTTGTAGCGGGGAGCGCAGCCCAACCAGGCCTCCCCGAAGTGGACCCGCCCGGTGAAGAGAAAGCTGCCGGGACCCGGTTTGACGCCACACTGCAGCAGAGTCCTGACTTCTCCTCGGCTGGTCAGGCGACTGTTGCCGGTGAACAGGGCGTACTTCTGACGAAACACCCGGGTGGCGCTGACCTTGATCACCGCCGCTCGGAGGTTCTCGTCCTCCACCACCGATCTGATGTTTCCTCTGACCACTGTGGATAAACAAGAGAGATTCAGGTTCATTTCTATGGCTGATTTACATTTAATAGCTTTCATTTGTGATTTTTTGTTAGCTTAAAATGTTTTGCTGTATGTTATTATATTTAGCTAGGGATGCCATCCTATGCAGGGCTGAACACTGATGTTAAAATCCATATGAAGGCCGAAGCTCGCTCACTAATCCCTCTGACTTTTGTTGCCAACTGAAATTCTCTTCAATGCCATTACAGCTCAATCAGGGGCCTGCAGATTAGCCCACTGCTCCATCTCTCGGGGGGTGCTGTTAGGATTAGTCCACTACAGTGCCTCCATTAGGCGTTCCTGTGTTGGTTTGTGAGTTTGGGGGGGTTGCTGAGATTTGCTATTTCACCTTTGACCTTTGCACTTTTGAGAGGAGAGGATTTGGAGGCACTGAGGTGCTCTGACTTTAAGCCAATTTGACACAAACGATTCGTACAAGAACACCATTGCGTTCTGCGGCTTTGCGGCTTTGGACTTCTTGTCATTTGATGGTCCAGTTTGATTTCTTAATATTGGCTGAATTTCAGGGATTTTACATGTTTGATCAGCAGCCTTTGAAATGAGGAAACTTACCAAAGTCACTGGTGCAAACAGCCATCAGGATCTCAGTGTTGTTGCAGGGCCTGCAGGCATCTGGAGAGGCAACAAGGGAAGGAAAAAGAAAGAAAAGAGAGGGAGAGTCAGTTGGTGACCTCACATAACACTCTAAATTGCTAGAAAACACCTATATGCTAATACTTATACTGAGGCTTTGGGAAATCAAAGAGCGCATTTTCAGATCACATGCTCAGGAATGTGAGACCTGAATCCAGAACTCAAACTCTGTGCAAAGACGAGCAACAAAGGAGAGACCAACCGTTGCGTTCTAGCAGACAGCTGCTACTTTTACAGTTGGCAGAGGAGGACCAGAGGAGCTTTAAGGTGCGAGGCTTTTCCACCCCAGACCATTTAAAGGCCAAATGAAACTTCCCCCCTTAAAGCCTTTCAGGGTGTCTACAGTCACACCTCATCAAAGCCTGCCAGACAGGGGCCAAGCACAGGGAGCAGGGGAGGACTTCAAAGATTTTTTTTTTCTTGTTTAATGCATAATCCCACTTCCTAAAAAACACTCTCCTTCTTTTTTTTTTTTTTTGCTCAACATTGACGACTTAAAACAAACATAAAAAAATACAGCACCTTACTTAAAAGCCGTAACAGGATTTGCAGTCGAGCACGAAAAAAATTTAATCCAACCCTGTAAAAAGCTCTGAAACTCTGACCGTCTGCATTGCAGTGACTGAACTGTGGGTAAGAAAGGAAAAAAAAAAAAAAAAGTCCTGGCATTTTTTAAAGTTCTCCTTGCGGTTCTTTGGAGGCCCCTCTTGCCCACCCCACACATTCTCCTCCTTGGAGAAAAACCTCTTGATAAATGAGATTCCTTCCTCTCTAGTCCGCAGCAGACCCCCCTTCCAAACCTAATCAGTGTGTGTGTGTGTGTGTGTGTGTGTGTGTGTGTGTGTGTGGGAGAGAGAGAGAGAGAGAGATGTGGAGGGGGGGGTGTATACTCCTACAGACAAGTCTCCCCACAGTGAGGCAGCTCAACAAAAGAGAAGAGCATCTCAGCTGGGCAGAGGCCTCCCTGTCGCCTAGGAGACAGCAGTAATCCCAGAATACTCATGCGGCACCCATTCAAACAGCTCTGGACTCTGGAGAAAGCCCCACATACTGTGCTTTTGTCCCCCCCCCCCCCTCCCCAACACTCCTCACTCCCCTGCTCCCATCCCCTCCACAGCTCCCCTTCACCCACTCCAAACCAGCACGCCTCTGGGGAAAGTTTGGCCACTTCCTCCTCGGTTCACTCTGCAGAGGGCCGTGGAAAGTCCGACCAGCCCACAGAGGCCTGTGATGAATTATGATTCATCTGCAGGGAGGATTTTATGGTGTTAAATATCATCACTGAGGGTTGAAACCTTGCATTTCCCAAAATTTACGTAGGGAAAGAAAAGGAACTTTGACCGCAGTTTGGTGTGTTTTTGAAAGAGTTTTCTAGGGACAGAGATCTCAGGAAGTTGCATAAAAAAGTAAAGTTACAGGAAACTCTCAAGTGTTCGCACTGCAACAGACACATATAGACGATTGTTTCAGGGGAGAAAAAGAGTGAGAAGAGGATTAAGTTTCTGGTGCAAAGAGATGAACTGGCCAAAGTTCATCTCTGCTTTCTGTGCCCATTAAAAGTAACTAGAAATCAAAATTTAAGTTAAAAAAAACATGAAATTGTCTCCTCATGAAGTAGAAACCCTTGAACCAACGTGGCTGACTCCTGACTCACCTTCACTGCTGATGGGGTTGGAGTCCAGCGACAGGTGAGCGGTCCAATCCCCCCTTAGCTCATAGCGGAAGGAAGCGATCCTCCTGCTGATGTCCTGATGAGGTGTAGCTTGCAGGAAGAGAGCCACCCTCTCCCCAGGAAGGCGGCTGAAGCAGCGAACCCTCGGTGGGGGAGAGGACTCCAGGCGGTCCCCCACCAGGAGCTCCAGGACGCCGTCTCTCTCCAGGTACAGCTGGGCTCCGTGGAACTGCTCTGAGGGCTTGACGCAGGCCGTGATGAGGCCCGAGCTGCTGCCGCCGGGTCCCACCGCCACAGAGGGCAGACGGGGTGAGAGGCTGAGGCGCAGGGCTCCTTTGGGATACAGCCAGTCGAGTGTGCCCTCAGAGCAGTGGAGGGAGATCTGCTCCACACTGCCCTGCTGCTGGGACAAACCACTGCGAGGAGGAAGAGAGGGAGGAAGACAAGGTTATATAAAGGTCCCTGTAAAGTTGTTCTTGGCAAACCCAAGTTTCAAACATCATCTGAGGGTGAAACAACTTAATTGATTTTCTGCAGAAAGAATAAATTAAATATTAACCCTGCTAAAAAGTGAAACAAACCAAACTTTACATAAAAAATAAGTAGAAATCCAAAATAATGAAGGACTAAAACTCCAGCTTTAACGCGAGTTGACCTGGTCACACTCAGACATGGCGCCGCCTACTGGCAGCTCTCGAAAAGTAGGGGCCAATCATTGCATCTTTAAGGCCAAACTTTTCTAAATACTGAAAAATCTCTGCAGGTGTTCTCATAATATATCTAAGACGACACCATCCTCCAATAACAGCAATCACGGCGTGTGTTTTTCCCCGAGTGTCAGAGTTAAGTCTTCAGTCTCCTGTCTGTCTGGACCCCCATGCCTCCTGCAGACAGCCCGCAGGCGCAATCTCAGCAGAGCATTGGAAACATTTTAATTGCACCCTAATGGCAAGTTTCAACAAGTTGCATCGACCGAGCTTTGTCCTTTAGCAAGTGGTCACTCGCTGCACAAGTGCCAGCGTCTGCAGCATCACTGAGCGGTGTTTTAAAACCATCTGCTTCATTCAGCTGCATGCAGAAACAGCGCAAATCTAATTGGATAAAGTGAAATACTTGCCTGCCTCTCCAGCTGCATTGGTCCTCAGAGTAGTTCGAAAAAGCCACGTCAAAAATGGTAAGAAGTAAAATCCAAATTGCGTTAATCCAAATCCCAGAGCCAGACATTTTCAACACTGTATGATGCAAAGTCGGACACTCTTTAGAAGAAAAAAAAATATTATTCCAAAGCAGATTTCTCCTAAACCTCTGCGAGTAAAATCCCTCTATAAAACAAGCCTGAGTCTAACTCCAATAACCTCCATAGCTTTGCATCCTCTTACCCCGACGTGTTAAGATAAGAGAATGCAGCTAAACTCTCCTGTCTCCTCTGAACTTCTCCGGGCTGCTGTGCGTCAGAGGGACGCAGAGCTCCCAAGTTATTCCCCCTCAGAAAAACTTCACGGACCAATCAGAGACCGAGGAGTGAAACTTTAAACCACTCACTCAGCGGAGGGGGAGGGACGTCTGAGCTGCAGGATGAGTGAGAGTATGCAAAGATAAACCAAGTTTCAGTTCACCATTGTGTGTTTGACATGTCTGCCTGGAAAACACAAGTTAAGTTGCTGGTGAATCAGTTCATAGAAACTTATGCTTTACTTATTGTATAATGTTTTAAAATCTTATTTCCTACATTTCTAAGATATTTAAAATTCTATTTTTGCTGCCTTGTGTTAAATACTTCGCAACCTATAAAAGTATTTGAATTAATTTTATTATTTTTATGATTTTTAACTATCAGTAAAGGAACCCTCTGTATAATTTTAAGACATAAACAATATTTTGCATTGAATCATTTGCAATGGTGCCGATCATGTTTTTTTGTTTGTTTTTTTTAAACAAATCAGTGTAATAAACTAAGAAATATTTTTTAATCTGCATATAGTCTACTCCTTCTCTCTTTCGAATAAATCAAGACTTAAGATAATTAAAGTTAAACAATTGGGCACAAGATGTCCCCTTTTTTACTATGAAGTCTATTTTTAGTGTTTGTGCACTGGAGGCTTGCAAACATGAAATAACACTTTCCGCAGCCTCAGGTGCTGTAGGGTTTGTGTGATGTATATTTATTCATCAGAAAGTGTATGTTTAGTCTTTGTGTGGACATCTGTGCACCTCCTCTTTGTTGTGACCCCACAGACTTGCCTGGGCTTGTCTTTACTTCCAATACATGCTGATCCTGTAGATGCAGATCAATGCATTTTCTTAGCTTGCTGAAGAAAACAGTACAAAACAGAACTACAACACACATCCTTGTATGCGTCCATTTGTGACTAAATTGAAGTTGAAGCCTTATTGAAGTTGCATTCAAACAAGTTGTGATATCAAAAAGTCATACTTTTAGCAATGCAATTCCCTGAAATTGCGTGATTGTGTCTACATGTGGCTAAGAAGTGTGGTCAAATTCTCTTCTTATCATTTGACCCCATCATATATGATGGGGCACAAGATAAAGTGCAGTGTTTATTTGGCACAGATCTCAAATGTCCACTGGTTGGTGTCCTTACTTTACACCATGGTGGCCTGAGTTCAACTCTCTGTATGGAAATACCCCCATGTCTTTCAGTCTCGTGCTTCCTTAGCATTGTATAAGCCAGACATGAACACTGTACAGACAATACACAGGAATAAACAGCCCTTTTTAGAAGAACTGTATACTATACTAACTGAACTATATGTGGTGTTGAAATGTTGCACATAGCACCTTTAAGGTTTTCACAGAGAAATATTCCGCCTCAACAAATGAAGGTGAAAAGAAACTTCCAGAGTCAAACTCTTGTATCTGTGAAGGTCAAATAGCAAAGTGAGGAAATAAGAAGCTGAACACAATTTTGAGTGGAATGGGACTTTAAATGCACTATAAATATCGTTTGTGATGATGGGTTTTATTGCTGAGAAATACTGAGTTAAAAAATAATTACATAGTGCTTTTTCATTCTGTCTTTTTGTTCCAATCACAATCCTTAGACTTAAATAGATGCAGAAAAACATCCCAAATCCACCCCACTTGCTTACAATAAAGCTTTTGTGTGTTAGTACTTTTCTTTTCTTTTCATATGCCTCTTTCTTCAACATTCCTGTTTTGTAACAACGCTGACCATTTCAAAAGCCTCTGGAATGTTCGAACATTTTTTATTTAAATGAGACTCGAAGTAAACATAGACTAAATTAAATCAAACAGTGAGAGGAGGAGACATAAAGCACTGCACACATTCAATAATAACCTAATTTTCAGACAGTCTATAAAGGTAATGATAATGAAGATTTTGCCTCCACTGGTTGTCATGCTCTCTGCCCTTTACCCCGCTGGGCTTCCCTTTCATGTGGTGGTATTTATAACCAAATCAAATATTCTTTTGTGCTAACACCGCCATCCATCTCACCGAGCCAGCGACTTCTTGGTGTTTTGTGTGTGCATGTGTGTGTATGCGTGATGAAAGTCATGGCTCCGCTGATGGAGTTATGACAAGGCCTCAGACCAACACAAAGGCACATGTGCAGAAATCCAGCTGCTTTATTGTTTGCGGCGGGACGGAGCTTTGTTTTCTGCAGGGCAGTTCAAAGCAGGGGAGTTTAAAGCGCCGAGCGACAGGGGGGTGACCCAGTCAAAGAAAAATGAATATATTAGTGCCTAAACTTAGTTATGGACTTCACAGATATGTCATAGCATCCACGTGTGCACAGTGTAACCAGACGTGGATGGTATAAATTTGCACACTTTGTCAAACATATCAGTGCCCATGTATTCATGCACGCGTCCATTAAAACAATAGCACACACGCGTTGTGACCCTGCTGTGACCTGGACTACAGTCTTATCCAGCCAGGATCATATTCACTGCTTTTATGTGGCTGCATAGTTCACTGATATGCACAAACAGATCCTCCAGTTCAAACATACAGAGATAAAACTAATTGGATGTGGTTTTTATTACAACATGAAAATTCCAACTCTTAACTACTAAGCATTTACATCACCAAAAAAGTCATTGAGGGAGCTTTGTGATGGAGTATTAGAAATTAAGTAGTACACCTAATATTTTTATCACAGGGTACCAGAGTATTGCACAATGTGAATAAGAAGAAAGCTTGATACTTTGGGAGATGTGCTTTTTCATTTTCTATATGAGTTGGATGAAAGATTGATACCAATCTCACGAGTGTCCATTTAGTAGCAGATTAGTTTAGCATTACATACAAACTGGAAACAGGGCAAAACAGCTAGCCTACTTGTGTTCAAAAGTTAAAAAACATCCAGCCACCATTATGGAGTAAAAAAAACCAAGATATAATATATTAATTACTGAACTTTAGAGGTGCTTGTTAGAACTCTGGACAAAGGAAAATGAGCTTTTCTCCCTTGTTTCCACTCTTTGTCCAGCTAAGCTAACTGTCTTCCTAAATTGGGAGTTAAATTAAGCTCTAGATTCACAGTTGAAGAAATAATTTGAATTTTTTGGAATATGCACTTTTCTTACCAATTTCTTACCAAGAGTCAGATAAGAAGCTCAATATGACTCTCATGTCTGTCTGCAAATATAAAGCTACTGCTACAAACTAGCTTAACATTAAGACTGGAAATAAAGAAACAGCTTTGGACTTGGTTTATTCGGAGGTAGCAAGAAACCACTACCTCTAAAGTTTACTTATTGATATATTGTGTCTATTGTAACAAATATATTGTATTTATTTAAAACAGAAATAATTCACCTATTTATCTAACCTACTATAAACATTTATGTGGCATCACCCTTCATCACCCGTGTACAAACAAGTTACTTTTAAAGGCCAGTCTGAGTGTGTGAACCTTCAGACCTGGTTGTTTCCGTTCAGCCCTCAGAACAATGGCATCTTTGACTCTAATGAAATGCTCTGTGGTTGTCCTCATACTTTGACCACTGAACCAGATTCCTGAGTTTTAGCTCTCCGTGTTCACTGTATTCTCACCGGGCCGCCAATGAGAGCGTCTTCAAACAGTGCTGCTGTATGCATACGAGAGTTTGCATGCATGTGTTAGTGCTGTGTCTATATACTTGGTATACTGTATTCCTCTGTGTGTGTGTGTGTATGCAAACATGGGGGGGGGGGTAGTGACAGTGTGGTGATACTGGCATTTATGGGACCTTGACATTATGTGACTTTTCTCTCACTGTCTGTTCTCGCTGTCTCAGACACAAAGACACTTTACATAAACAGCAGAATATAGAAATGCATCAGTGATTTCAGTTTCATGAATAATAGCCATTAATTTCCTTCTTTGATCATCAGCTTTTAGTTCCTGTATAAATTATTAATTAAAATTCCATCAAAGTTTACACTTTTGTCTTTGTGCAACCAACATGGCTGACGTTTAATCCAGTAGCAGGACCGACCAGTCACAGAACATTCGTCCTTAGTCAAAAACAACAACCTTCCTTTGACATGTGCTCTATTTGAAAGAGGACTGCTGTCGTCTACAGGTTGTATATTATTCAAAGAGGATTGGTGTCCCAGCTGAAACACCAAAGGACGACCTGATTGGCGTTGAGAAGTTGAGTTATCCCCGTTCCCAGACTTTTCAGCAGCTTCCTATGGCACCTCGGCGCTAATCCGGTTGATCTGACATCTCTGCTGTTTGTTTTCCTGCACAGAGTTATCTATCTGCTGGTAATGAGATCTAAGACCTTGTCCGCATACTCGGATCATCAACCCACGTTCAGGGTGGCAGAAAATAAAAGCTTCCCACCACAGGATTGTGCTGTTTTGCCTGGTTAATTTAAGATTGCAAAGGGCAAATAAGGTTTTAAGTGTGTGATGAATCGAGGTCATGATGCAGTTTTTAAAATTTAATTAATTTGCTTAAGAGTTTATTGAGAAAACACCTGATAATAAAAAGACTTTATTGTCAGATAAGTGCCCTGTAATTCAGATATTAAGCTTAAAATATACATACTGCATTGCATGACATCTCGCATTTAAAATATACAAATGTGCATACTTTCATCATTTCAGGCCCAAAAAATTTATTTTAAGTTTGTGCTGTCATAGCAAAATTAGAGGGCAGCTGGTTCAGAAAGTTTTACAAGCTGTAACCATTAAAATGATGCATTTTTTTGAACAGTGAGACAAAGTTCTAGGTCAGTTATCTGTAAAGGAGCTTAAACAGTGACATATTGTGTAGATAGTTATGGGAGAGAGGCTGTTTGAACAACTCCTGATGAGTCAGTGAGAGCAGCGAAGCCACCGTTTTCCCACCTCTCCATGCAGGTGAGGGGCTCCTGGTCTGCGGCTGTGAGAAGAACCAATGAGTGGATGACGGAAAAAACTCGTGCTGATATTTACTCCCCGAGCCCCCATGAGAGCCGCATGTGAAAACTGACACCTGCTCTCTCATTGCACTTTCTCAGGATCCTCTTTGTGTATATGTTTGTTTGTGTGACAGTAGATTTTTCCTTGTGCCTCTCATCTCGGTTTGTGTGACTGTGTTAGCGTAAAGCCCAGTGGGAAACTGAATACAAGAGGGTCCTACAGCAGATAAACAGTGTCAGAGAGGGTTGATGGCAAACGCAGCTGGAAACACGCAGAGACACCCTGAGAATGCTTGCTAATGCTTTTCTAAACATGTAATAGATCACTTAGCTCCGCTGTCACACTACTCTCATGTGTGCTTTTATCTTCTCCGTCGAGAGATCACATAACTTTTGCATGAAGTTACAGTTCGGTGTTGCTATTTTTACCAGGAATTATCTCACCATTTTAGTCAGCGGGACACAAATCACAAGAGATTTGTTTATGGCAGCCGGGATCAAGCCTCAGTTCACACATTTTTCTGTAGTAATCTCTCACACATTTGCAGCAGCTCTCTCCTCATTCGGCCTTTTCCCCTCCCTCATCCACATGGTCTTGTTTTAGTTTATTGTACTTGTTTAATCTCATTTATCATTCTCAACTGTGTTTGTATATCTCTGCGACAGATTTATTTTTTAAAAAAGTGCTTTGAAGATGTTCGTTGGAAACTTATTAATAGCTCTACACCGGCAGTTCACTTTTTTGCATTCAGCAGCTCTAAATATAATCTAATTATAGTGTCTGGGGTCAGAGGTCACAGCTGGGTGCCCTGGGGACTTTTCATTGGAAAAACGGAGGGAAAAAGGCTGCAGGTGTCTGAGATGAACCTCTTTATCTATTGTGACTCAATTCAGGAAGTTCTCGAATGCTCTTAAGTTTCAGGGCTTTTTCCCTTTAATTGATATACTTCACCCCAAGTTTGTTGCTTTGTTCATAATGCATTTGATAGAATGACATTTTTTGCTTTTAACAAAACAGATGCTAATTATAGTGAATGAGGAGGTCAAAACTTCTTGTGTTTAGTTGTATATGTACTTAAGTACTGTTTTTAGGTACAATTTTAAAGTACTTCACTCTTAACATTTTATACTTCTTTATACTTCTGAACCACTTGGTTTCACAGAGTTTCTTCTTCTTCTCCTCAGTAGATTTGACAGCTACAGATATTACTTACTTTGCAGAATTTTCACCAAACGCATTATCAGCTTATATAACGCACATCATTGTTAAAAACTAAACCACCCAATAGTAAAGTGTTTAAAACTATCTCTACCTCAAGCTACTACAACGGATTAATGAAAAATGCAGTGTTAGAACCAATATAAATTATCCATTATTATATTATATAATAAAACATTCACAGGGGCCACTCTTCCACAAAATTTGTGTTTTTACATTTGATATTTTAAGTGAATTCAGCTGTTTGTCCTTCTATCTGTTAACTTTTAAATGTAAGACTTGTGTTTAAGCAGTGAATGAGTGTTTTTACATCAGGTTTTCTTTCACTTCTTTCACCACTTTTTATGTTTCTAAGAGGAAAACCACTGCAGCAGTGCAGCCTAACTAATAAATTGCAAGGACACATAACTGCAGTATCTCAGATGCATCTTCTCTTGATGCATCTGCACACATTCAGTTTCCCATTGAGTTTGTGTCTCTTGTCTTTATTCACTTAGTTTGTGTTAAACAGCCAGCATATAATTTATTTTTCACAATTTAAGCAAAGACATGT
>JAPZDY010000014.1:12133074-12143289 GCA_029783645.1 Ctenochaetus hawaiiensis | reverse complement strand
ATGAGTCTCTCATGTCTGCCTACTATAAGACTCCCCTGCAAAGGGCTGTCAGTCAAATATAACACAAGCCTTTTTCCTCATCCACCCTGAGGGACTGTTCACCATTACACACACACACACACACACACACACACACACACACACACACACCACCCCCAAAACAAACCTCTGTCTGGCCATCACACACACACACACACACACACACACACACACACACATTCACAGACAATTAGCCCTTAGCTCATTATGTCTGCTTTAGCTGTTATAGATTGTGTTGGGGGTGTAGGGGGTTGAGGGTTGGGGCAGGGCGGGGCTTGGTGACCCCTGGAGAGCGTGACCTTAGGGGACAGTCAGGGAGGACAGGGGGATGGGACGTCGAGCTGCAGGGAGGGAAAGTAACTTCATGATGCCCCTGCTGGCTGCGTTCACTCCTGTCAAGATGCCCATTGATTTTCTAAGTGAAAAACACACTGATTAGTCACCATGAGTAAATTGCATGAGCTTAACCAGAACAATTGCTTTTGAATTGATAATGGGATGAGATACAACTAAAACAAAGCTCATTATAATTTAAAGAAAAACCCTCAATCTTGTCTTTTGCAGCCTGCAATTAATAACAATGAGTAAACAAATATTGTTTCCATCTGGTGGTGGTTGTCAGTCTAATTAATGGTTAACTTTATTCTTTCATAGAAATGCAGTGGTGAAGGAGGAGAGGATAAATTTCCCTCCACATCCCTGATCTGCTTAGGCACAAGAGTTTTGATTTCCCTCCAAAAACTCTTTTGTAAAACTTCTCCCCCGCCACTTCGACAAGCTACACAGCAGCCGCCTCCACCCCCAGCCGTCACACATCAATCCACAGTGTGTGTGTGTATGTGTGTGTGTGTTTTGGTAAGTGGGGGTGTCTCAGTCAGTGTGCTGTTAACCCCCCAGGGTGTAAAAGATTTTTGGACTAACACTGCAAGCTGTAAAAATAAACTCTTTGATTTTTAGTTTACTTAAGCTATTCAAAGGCCTCAAATCAGCAAAGAGACTAAAGATATTATAATTTGCATCCATTCAAAATATATCTGCTGTATGAAGTTATTTAATGCACATGTGCAAGTGTTGGTTAGTAATATATCTCCTTCAATTTGGGATCCTTTACACAGGCGATTTGTTTTTTCTACATCCTGAAATCCAAGTTTCCTATATGCAGTTTAAAATTTGAGCACCAGAGCTTCAACTCTTCTTAACAATCTACACTTTCATGGCTCTTTGTTTGTGTGTGTGTGTGTGTGTGTGTGTAATATCTGAATTAAGGAGATTAACTTCTTTTTTTTAGAGTTAAAATGAGTTCTTCCATCCCCCTCCCTTAATCAGGGATGCAGAGGTGTGTGGATGACCTTTGACCCCTGGGTATCTCATGCCTTTCTCTTACTTGCCCTTAGGTTAGCATTAGGACATCCCTCATTTAACTCCTAACCTGGGGAGTCAACTTTAGCATCAAGTGGCTTGAAGTTAAGGCATGCAGACATAAAGGCACATCTACACAGTCAGTTATGCGTTAAAAATGATTACCCGACACTTCTTACTATCAACAAAGGAAAATGCTTGTGTTGAGTGTGCAGCAACTGCAACTATGCACTCATAACATTTGACCATATTAGTTCAAATGGATAAATTTTGGATCTTTTATCAGAGTTTAAATAACTCCTAGAGGAGAGTGTAAGTATCACTGTTAAAGCGAGCATTATGAAATCATATCTGCAGGGCAATTCACAAAGGATTATCTGCTGAAAAAAAACTTTGTTCAACTTAGTGCATTTTATTCCGGGTTGATTAATTCTAGTTACTATTTAATTACTTTCTTAAGATCGAATTCAACAATGATTTTACTGTAGAATACAGCTCTAACCCTCTAAGATAAAGAAAAGTGTGACTTACTTTCATTTGAGGTAGACAATGCGGGACTTTTTTAACAATAGAGTTGGACATGTTTAATTCAGACACATGAATACTTACAGGAGAGAGAAGAGCTTACATTCACTTTACAAAAACAAGTGGCAAAATGGTTTCTGAAAAGACAATAAAACTCAAAAATATTGTTATCTAATTAAATTTTAGCAAGTACCATTACAGCTGAGTGGAATAAAATTGTTCATGGTGAGTATCTGACTGTTGCAATCTGGTATTTAATCAGTAAAAACTGTTAAAATGTGAATCTCAGCTCAGGCCAGGCAGAGTTCTCTATACATTTATCTACAGTGGAAGTGGAGGCAGGCAACACATTGACTGTCAAAGGTTAATTTGTGTAAATCTGTCTAGATGAACCTTGAACGAGGACAGAGAGCGGCCTTAAATCCTGGATGGACAAGTTTCAGTTGGTGTCTGAGTTCTGGCACGCAAGTAGATTATAGATGTGAGCAGGTGAATGTAAATTTGAGAAAGTGTGATTTATATCAGAATGTCTGTGTGTGTTTGTGCCATACTATGCAGTTTTGTTTGGTCCTGCTGCATTATGGTCATTTTGAGCTCTTTGTAGTTGTGAGTAAATTGGGCAAAGACGAGGTTGTAAAAGGAATAAAAATTGAAATTTTTTTCTTAACAAGCAGTGATATAAGTGATTTTTACAGACAGTGTGACAACACAAGGACACATCTTACACTCCAGTAGTCAAAATGCACTGGAAACTTTTCTTTTACTCATCAAAAGAAGCCGTTAAATCATTTGAGGCGTAAATTTAAACAGTAACCTCCTGCATTTCCATCTTCTTTCAGTTAGGACAGTAGAACTAGTCTTTACTTTTGTGCGCATGCATGCATTCAGAGCCACTTGAACAAACTGCAATAAGTCTATGAGCCTTTCCCCTTCTCCAAATGAGCAAACACATCACACAAAGGGCCACCATTGTGGATAAATACTGCTTTTGTTTTACCCATTTGAACCTGAGGTCTCCCTTAACGCTAAGGAGAGTGTGTTCGCCCTTTTTCTCCCCTCAGACGCTTTGGCGCTGAATGGCCACAACCACTGCCAAATGGGAAAACGACTACACAGGCAGAAAGAAAGACCAGAATCAATCAGGAAGTGGCAGCTATTCAGTTGTGCCAGAGGAGCCGGGCAACTTCCTGGTCTCGTTGCCAAGGTGACTGGAAGCTCAGCCAACTGGTGCAGCGGGCAGCAGTTGGGTTTGATGGGGGTACGGCGGTGGATGACGGTTGGGATATTGGACAGACGGAGAGGGCAGAGAGCTGATGAGGGAGGGTGAGGCAGTTTAAATGTAAGCACTGAGTAAGAACAATCACAATGTGGAGTTTCTATCCTGTTGGTAATCCTTCACAAACAGTCACCTAATCCTTCCAATTACTCCCAGCTTCTGCTGCACCAGTTTGTTTACACACTATTTTGCAGTAGAATTTTGTGCAACCATCCTGCAGAGAATTGCACTGATTTTATGAAAGTTGGATTTTCACATCTGTGTTAATATGATAACTGTGGGTTTGATTTTGTTAAGTCGATTTATTTTGACCGATTAAAAGCCAACAGGATAATTTATTCTTGTGCAAAAAAGGGTATTCAAACAGTTTCTCTATTTATCATTTTCCTAATGGAAAATTTTGTGCACATTTTTTGCAAGCAAACATTTTGTAGTAACTGTAAACAAGTGCCTATAGATTGGGAGCATATAGAGTAGAAGGAAAAATAACTTAGTCTTTGCATGATTATATTTTCACTGCCCAATACAACTTATATCCAAAAACTTTTTATACGCTAAAAATGTCACTTTGCACACTTGAAATGAAGACACATTGCCCTACAGTACATTCAAATACTAATTTATTAGCCAAATTGTAAAGCAGTTAAATAGAACAGTAGAATGTTTCTAATCTTTGGCCAACTCTATTAATTTCATTGGTTTTGTGACCTTTAAATTAATAGGTTTGCGTATAATATTCTCAAAACTGTTCATCTGTCCATTTTAATTTAATGGATGCAAAAGTTTAGTGAAAGAAAGAAGGAAAACAGACTGCATGCTTTGGTGAAATTTGTGTCTCGATTTCAGTTTTACATATCTGAATCTAAACTTGCTGATATAATGTGTTTTTCCCATTTGAATCAGTTTCTGTGGCCCGAAATGTCAGTTTTACAGAGATGTGACTTTGGGTTAGTTGGGTCGGTGGGTGTTCTGGGGGATCAGGGGACTATACTGGCGAAGATGGGTAAACACAGCTGGGGACACACAGCGCTGGTGGGTCTGCGCCTCAACGGCCTCCTTCACACATTTATCAGTGTGTTTGCTCAGGGGATGTGCCCTAATCTTCACACACTGATCTCTGTGCGAGGCCTTCACAGAAGCCCAACAGGCTGGGATGAAAGTGACCCTGTCATTAGGCATAGGCTCGCTAATTCCTCCATGGCTAACCTTGAATGTTCTTCTCTTTATAAAGGTCTAGAAAGGTCATCTATGGATCTGTCTGTGTGTGGCTGAATCTCTCTGTGGGTGGGATGGCCCTGTTAGTATATTCTAAATTCTTGATCTTAATCTAACCTCTGAGCTTACTCTTTCCAAAGAGACAGATCATCGTCATGAAATTCCAGAGTGTGCAGGCAGAAAAATGTAAATCATGAGTTATAAAGTATTTGAAATGTTTTGACTAATGTTGTTTTCTTTACCCTTCAAGAGCCACACTTTCCGCCAATTGCAGGTAAACTGTAATGGATTACATTTATGATGACAAAATTCCCAATTTTCAGGTTTCTTCGTTTTTTTTGAGTAATTATTTGCATATATCCTTTGATGCTTTATAAAAATTCGACCTTCCCCAAAAGCATGGCCACCACAATATTAATTCATTTTTACCAAAGTTTTTGAGTAGTTTGTCAGTGAGCGTCTGCACTTCAGTCAGAGGTTTGGATAAAACTAAATTATAGTCGGGCGCCATCTAGTGGTGGTTATATTGCTTTGTGATGTTCTCCACCTCTCAGACAGATTAGTGGATTCTGTAAATAGAGAGCAGTATGAGTTTTAATAAAATTGTTAAGTTAAGTTATAAAGAGCAAGTTACGGCAATATTTTGAGTGTGCAAACTTGTTAATGAAGAAATTGTCATTGAATAAAAAAATGTTTTAACAAGAAACTTCTTACAAATTTTGTGCTCTACTGAGGGCCACTGACAATATTTTATGTTTGCTTTATGTAATTACCTAGGACAAGAATATTCAAGGTAGGCGGCGATTTTTCTGGAGTGATTCTGTTAGATGAACGTTAAAAAACGTCCTTTCGGCCTCCGTCGACGCTTGACGTAGGTACTTGACGTCAGCATAACAACAACCTGTCATGACAGCTCGTATAGGGAAAAAAATATATCGATTGAGATTTAATATCAAATCATATATAATTTGTCGCACCTGAATGTGAAATTCCTTCTCTAAGGTAAGAACAGGAAACCATCGATTTCAGAAAATAACTATTAACTTGCAACAGTGGTAAAAAAATGGGAGGCAATAGGTTGTGTAGCAAACAAGCTAACCTAGCGTCAGCTAATTTCTCTTCTGAGGTTGCCTAACGGCGTCAAGGTAAGGTTGTAATAAATGCCAAATCGACATTTTCAGGCCAGTAATAGTGATACTATTGACTTCCCAATCAGCCGTGGATGAGATGGCTAAATTAATGAATACAGTTATGTAGCCGTGTGGGCACAATTGCCCTTTTTCTGGCCAACAACCGGGCGTAAAATCGAAAACTTAGCTTACTATGCTAGCTTAGCTAACTAGCTAACAACCGAGCAAAGATCTTTTGTTTCTCTTGTGTATAAAGTTAACGACATTGACACTCGGTGTGTTTGCTTGCTGCTACATCAACTGAATCGTAAATGTTGGTGCGCTAAGTTAATATTTCTATTTAACGTTACTTGTTTACAACCTCAAACATTAACTTCCGTTGTATATCAGCGTATATCAACGTTACATTTAAATAGCCCTGCATGATGATATGGATATGTATTATGTTCTCTAGTGGCTGGCCGGCTAGCTGTGCCTCTCATTTACACAGCACTGATGTCCGTCACATGAATAGTTAATTCGCCGGCCATCTATCCACCTCGCTGTATTTCTGAGCTGGGTGCACACTCAGCGAATTAAACGAATGCCTTTTGGGTGGCATCAAGGACAGCACCTAACGTTAAAATTCGCTAAAGACCTGCATTGCAGGTGCATTGTAGTGAATGCACACCTTGAATGTTGACCCAAGTTTATATGTATTGAGTCTTTTCTCTGGTTTGTGAGATCCAGGAGGGACAGGGCAGTTTTCAACCTGTCAGTTAGCCAGCCGAAGAGACGGGGAACAGGATAGGGAAGCAGGGCGAGGCGGGCCCCGCGGAGCCGGTGGAGAAGATGGCCGGCAGCCCGGAGAAGAGTTCCACCGCACAGGAGCTAAAGGAGCAGGGGAATCGACTTTTCCTCTGCCGCAAGTACCAGGAGGCTGCTACATGCTACAGTAAAGCCATTGTGAGTAGCCGCCTCTGTAAAAGAAATAATGCTAAAGATGAAAAGGTGTCTTCTTAACTTAAACACATTAAAAAAATAGCACTGCCCTTATTTTAAAAATGGAAGTCTACTCTCCCATAATGTTATTCATCATGTTTAATGTGTGGTATGTCCTGCCTCCCAGAACCGTAATCCATCGGTGGCAGTTTACTACACCAACAGGGCTCTCTGCCACGTGAAGCTGCAGCAGCATGACAAGGCTCTGGCAGATTGTAAGCACGCGCTGGAGCTGGACAGTCAGTCAGTCAAGGCCCACTTCTTCTTAGGCCAGTGTCACCTGGAGCTGGAGAACTACGATGAGGCAATCGGCAACCTGCAGAAAGGTCAGACTCTTGAAGGATAGTGAAACTTCTGCAAAATTTTGCTGTGGTTTACAGAAGATGCTTGCTCATACATTGCTCAGTGTTGCTCATGAGCTTCCTTGTGTGTTGAAGTCCGTGCCTCTCTTTCTTTATAAACTCTGTCATTCTCTCTTTCCTGCTGTCAGTGATCTCATAGTTAAAGTTGTGATCCAAGGATGAACTTTAAATTTTCAAAGCAATGTTGATGGAAAAAATAAAATTCAAGACCATGTTAATCAGCGCTTCTACGCCGAGACACAGTGTATGTTTCTGGGGATGTATTGTATTTGTCAGGAGTTATATCACCCAAGTATTCTACAGAGAAAGATATGAATAGTTAATATTTCTAAATTGCTGACATGTCTATGGTGTGACAAAAGATGTCACAAGGAACAAAAAACTGTAGGAGACACTTGGTGTTGATAAACCAGTGCTGCTGTCATGTTTTTTTTTTTTTACAGCTTACAATCTGGCAAAAGAACAGAGACTGAATTTTGGAGATGACATCCCCAGCGCCTTGCGTATCGCCAAGAAAAAGCGTTGGAATAGCATTGAGGAAAAGCGCATCAACCAGGAAAACGAGTTACATGCCTATCTGACCAAACTCATCCTAGCTGAGAAGGAAAGGTGAGGCAGCTGTGGGGTGGCAGTAAAATATCCGGAACCACACAGATCATATTTGTCATGTAATGATCTCGTGGTGATAGAGTTTGTCATCTGGGTATAATTACTTTTTTTATTGGTGTTGGAGGTGTTATTTATTGTAACTTCATACTTGCACAGAGAACTAGAAGAATACAAAGAGAAACAGGACGACAATCAAAATGGAGGCGACGCTGCAAAGATTGCATCAAAACATGTATGTTTTTACATGAAATATGTTTTTGATTTAAATGTCATGCTTTTAATGAAAGTAATCATATATTCTAACTGGATATTCTTGAATATACTCAGGACAAGTATCTAATGGATATGGATGAGCTCTTCTCTCAAGTAGATGAGAAAAGAAAAGTGAGTATGAAAAATAGTTTATTGTTATACTGAATAACTATATTCACCATTCAGTCATTTCCTTATACCACATCTTTCCTGCTTTCAGAGGATTGAAGTTTGTCCCAGCATGCATTGTGCTACAATCAATAGGTCACCATCATCCATTACAGGGCTAACAAACAGACAGACACAATCTAACATTCACCCACACAGATGCATCTTTGCTAACAGCACAAACCACTACTTCACACCAACCTTTTTTTTTTTTTTTAATCGTTGACATAGCAACAAGAGAAATAGACTTAAGCACACTTTCGGGGTTTTGTGCAATAATGATGGCAAATTATAGATGAGTTTTGTTAGCTTGTAGGCGTCCTGCCTGCATTGTTGTTCCTGTGTTTTACATACAGCTTATTTTCCGTCAACGCTTGTGACTGAGCGTGTGAAAAATTCACCCAGTCCACAGACAGACTGTTACCTTCTATTTTCAGCCCAAGCTGTTTCTATGGTGATCTTCACTATTTTTTTTTTGCCAGGTGCTTGTGGCTTGTTATAGGTAGTTGTTGACTGAGCAGAGGTAGTTGAAATGTAATTGTCTGTTTAAAATAACACCTGGCTAGCTGCCGACAGGCTGTCTGTTTTCTGTATGTGTTGCAAGCTGTCAGCCGAGGAGTTCGGTGTAAAACTGGGAAAGCCTGATGAAAGAACTACATTTTTTCATTATAGTACCTTGACTTCAACAATTTGATATTTTTAGAGTGAGAATACTTTCATCTAAACTTGGACTGGAACGCAGGCTTTCAGAGGAAAAAAAACATTAAGGTCATGGTATTACAACTGTAAATCTGGTAGCATTACATCAGTGTGACTCTTGTGGTGTTGTGTTGTCCATTCAGAAGCGGGAGATCCCAGATTACCTGTGTGGGAAGATCAGCTTTGAGCTGATGAGGGAACCGTGCATCACACCCAGTGGAATCACATATGACCGCAAGGACATTGAAGAGCACCTACAGGTAAGGGTGTCATCAGCTGCAGGACGAACATCTCGTAATGTCTTTCGTTTTCATAACTAATAAGGCTTTATTCATAAACATAGGTCAATTAAGCTCATTACACTCAGAGATAAATGAATTTAAAACAACAAACTTATCCTTTGCATGATGAGGAGTCACTGTTGTGAGCCATCTAAGCCAGCACAGACACATTACAGCAAAGAACATTGTAACTGCTATGGTTTGAGGGATAAAGATGTTCTGAAATGTATTTAAAAAGGCTAATACTTCCTTCATATTCACATTGGTAATATTTAAAGTGGATCATATAAAGTGCATTTAGGCTTTGTTATGATTTAGGCTCTTTCAGCAAACCTCTTGTATTGAAACAAATAGTGGTCGTAAGATTTTAATCTATAAGAAACTGAATGTTGAATGTGAAGTGGCTCAAAAGTCCTGAGCTGTGACAGAATGGCAAAGTTGGTTTTTCAACATAACAAAGTGAAACGCTCAAGTTCCTTGCACGTAATAACACAGTTGCCCCTGCTGCTTATTTTTGTGTAGACCTTGATATATCCGATTTATATTCAACCAAAAAGAATTTTAAGAAAGGTTTTATTTGCATGTATTATATTTAAAACTCAAACGCAGATGCTAATAGATGCATTTGACCTGCTCTTTGTGCAGCGAGTCGGCCATTTTGACCCGGTCACCAGGAGTCCCCTGACCCAGGACCAGCTAATCCCCAACCTGGCCATGAAGGAAGTGATCGATGCCTTTATCCAGGAGAATGGCTGGGTGGAGGACTATTAAAGGGACCCCCCACCTCTCCGTCTCTCCATCATACCCTGATACTCAACACAAAGCCTGGACAAAACAAGACTTAAGAGAACAGATCACCCCTTGCCTGGATATGTATTCACACAAGCGGGAAAAGCCACACTATGGACTACCACATGGGAGCCATGTATCTCGGTTTGCCTCTTCCTCCCCACATTTTATCTTTGCTGTAAAACTTCCTGCTCCAAACAGGCTCAGTGTTCAAGGCCTGCTGCTCCCTTTAAACCCCCCTCCTTCATTCTGCTCTCCTCTCTTACCTCCTCCTCCTTTCTCTCATGCTGTTTCTCCTTCCTGTAGTCTAAATAAGGGGCCACATTCTCAGGTCTCTCTCTCTTTACTCCCTGCTCTCTGACACTATCACTCTCTCTCTCTGTCTGTCTCTCTTTCTCCGAGTGCCACAATCCTTGGAAAGCATCAGCATTGCACTCCAGTGTTTCACAAAAACCACCGACATGAAAAAAATACAAACGGTGGTCTTTTATTTAGCATTTACTACAGTATTTCTTAGTCATTTTTTCATC
>JAPZDY010000014.1:12116939-12127485 GCA_029783645.1 Ctenochaetus hawaiiensis | reverse complement strand
CTCGATAAGTCATGTTTAACGGACATAAGAGTTTTTATTTTCTCTCTCCCTCTGCTTGCTGTCTTTCTTTTTGGATGAATGGTGTGCTTGAGCTTTGCCTCCTGTGCGTTTGCGTTGTGTGTCATCTTTCCAGGTCATTATGGTGGAGAGGAGGATATGTGACAGCACCTGGTAAATGCTCAACATCCTCATGGATCCTTTTCTTAACATTTACCATCTATTTGTCATTTTTTTAAACTCCTGTCTGTACTTTTATTGTAAAATGTTAAGGATCCCTCCTGTTTTGTTCTATCTGAAGTTTCTTCCTTTTTTCTCATCACAAAGGAATTTTCTAGAGTTTTTTTCTAATCCAAATCAAAGGTCTAAGGATGGAGGATGTTAAATGCTGTCCAGATTGCGCGGCCCATTTAGGGCGATTTTGTGATATTAGGCTATAATTGAATGGAAAGAGATGAATTGTTACATGTTACTCGCAGAAATCAAGTCATATGGAGCTGCTTCCCTAACAAACCCCCTCAGAATAAGCTCAAGGTCAGATCCTCTCCATCCAAGTGTAACACAGTAACCCTGAGTTCCAGTGTGCCGTCTCTGCTCGTCTCCATGGCTGCGTGCGCTCATCCTCCCTGCCCTGCACCACCATCGTGACCTCCTTGCAGAGACGAGGGAGAAGTTTCCAGCGCGCAGCCGACGCAGGCTCCCTTGAGGGTGGGAAAGTGCTGCGTACTGAATGTGTGTGTGTTTATTCCCGACCAAATCACCCGTCGGCTCTCTCGCAGCAGCTAAATAAGGCGAAGGCAGGGCCAATGAGTTCTGACTGCGGGTCAGCAGCCAAATGTTCCACCTTCTTGGATGTTGCAATGCATCAATCGCAGTGCCCACTCACTGTGTGGTAACACCTTTGTAGACCATCTGCCCAAGCCTGGCTTCTCAGCCCTCTGGTACACACACACACATACATACACACACCCATACACACACGGTCTGTTATTTCCTCCTTTTTCATCTCTTTGCCCAAGAGGGGTACTAATCCATCATACATACACATGCAAAAAATTCCCACTCATTAAGGTTTAACTTCACTGTGTGTTTAAAAGGTTTCAGTCAAACAAATTAAAAAAAATTAATTACACAGGTCAGTTTAAAAGATTCCTCTTGCAGATAAAATGTGGATAAAACTATTCTTTTCTTTTATGAACAAAACCTTTTTATCTCATGAGATTCTTTTCTTTTTTAGCGGATAGGTTAATATTCTGAGGCCACACACACTCCGCTGTTTCTGGACCAAAAGCAGGACTTAACTATGTAAAAGAAGGAGAGAATCAGTGGCTGGGACTCTACACAGAGTGGATAATTATTCCCTCTGTTTCTCTTGTATTGCATGTATTATCCAACTGAGCAAACACTTGCAGGGCTCCTTGTCCTGCTGGAGGACAGGGCCGCCAGTGTGGGCCTGTGAGATCTGCATATTGGCCCATGGTGGATTAAGCTGTCTGAGGCAAGGCTGTGCCACTGACTGTATGTCCATGCGTGCGGAGCTGGTGAAAATGTTTTCCACGCGAGAGGAGATAGACGGCAAGAGGGAGCCCCGCGTGAGCCGGCGAGGGGGAGACAGAAGGAGGGCCGTTCTGGATTCCTTCGAGCAACTCCAAATAGATTTCCAGGCAAAACATATTTGCATACGCAAGACAGTGCTACGAGCTATCTGAGTGAGCCGTGGCATGTGTGCATTGAACAGATGGATAATTTTTTTAGAGCTTTCTTGCAGAAATTTCAACCCATTAAATTGAGATCTTGAGCATTATGCAGCCTGCTTTTTGTTCATGAAGCTCGCAGAGAAACATTAGGATCAAGTTGTTCTTTTTTTTTTATCAGATTTAGATGAATAAGAATATTATAATCTGCAAGGTTTTAATCATTACCTGGGAATTTATGCATTAAGATAGGGACTTCAACAGAAAGAGGTGAAGGATTTAGTCATTTTTATTCAGATGAAGTCAAGAAATTATATCTGCAAATGTTTCAGTTGCCCCAAAAACTCATCTTAGCCACATAAAAAGCAGAAACTCACCTTGAAAATTACCTGTCAAAGGGATTACAGTTTGTTTCTGTTGTGATTTCTCTCATGATCATCTCCAGTCTGCTACAAACCACTCAATGACAGTCTTAATGCTTTGCTGTAAACTGACCTCTAACTAACTAACTTTGGTTCACTTAATCATTTCATAGCAAATGTTCACCAAAACCCTGATGGAGTTTGCTATGACCTGAATGTCACACTGCTCTCTCTCTCTCTCTCTCTCTCTCTCTCTCTCTTTCTCTCTCTCTCTCTCAGAGATTGTAATTTGCCAGTATGGTCGCTCGTCCTCCCCCTCTGGGCTGTATGAAAAATTCACCAGGCCTTCCCATTAGAGTCAGACTGAATCAGGGAGCAGACGTCGCAGTGGCAACTCACAGGACACATTTTTATCAATCAACACTTAGCAACACAAATGTTATGTTTGTGAAAATGCAAAATCACAGCAGCCGCCTTTTTTCTTTTTTTTTATTTATGCTGCAGGTCAGGTCAAGTACACACTGTATGTACCGATCAGATGCAAACACACACACACACACTCAACCATCAGCCGTCCTGATTTGTTAAGAACAGACGGACTGTACCCTTTTCAGTGAAGGTTTTTCACACTGATGGTGTGAGACCTGACCTTTACCGTGTGTGAGTGTGAGAGCAGTTGGCTCTTTCCAGTGTGATACCTCTGGGCAGGACGGTGAACACCATCTACCTCTGAGCAAACTGCCCTTTCTACTGTCAGGAAACCTAAAACACTGATGGTGGACAGGAAGTGGGCAGAATAACAGGACAATAAGCCTGCAGTAGCTAATTTACCTTTACAGAAGTTCAAATGTTCAGGTTTGTTCAGATTGTGTCCCATAGATGTTGATTCAAGTCTATGTTTACTTTTGAAGGCCATAATGTGTTTTTTTTCATCTTTGGTGCTTAAATGACCGGTCTTTTGGATTATTTGTCAATCAAAGGAAAATTAAAGGGCCATTGCACATATTTTATGCAGCGTTATGCCAAATCTCAGAAAATGTGATCAGCAAACTAATCAGTGACTCAGCTTGAAATAGAGACAAAAGAGGAAGGGTGCTGCTGAATGTAAATGAGAAAAAAAATGTTAGGCAAAATATGTGCATAAATACATTTTTTACTTTGTAAGATATGCATTTTTTTCATTTAATTGTACTAATACCTTTTTGTATAAATACTCTGTTAAAAGTAAAATTCTGAAAATTGTATTTTAGTAGGACAATAAAGTATAATCAGCAAAATTTTGGAAAAATGTATTCAGTGCAGAAAAAAGTCCCCTGTGACTTTTTATAATTATTACTCATGCATCATGTAAAAGCATGACTTTATTGTTGCAGTTGGTTGAAATGGAGCTCATTTCAGGTATTTTTTTAGAGCTGCTACTTTCCTGTTGTTTTGACCACTGAATTCCAAATCTCATAATGAAGGCAATGTAGCAAAATTTTCACTTTTAACAAGCTGGAGCAATTTTTTTTTTTTTTAAATGCAACTCTATCAGAAAAACTGTAGCACTCCTGGTTTGTGTATCAGAATGTTGCAGTTGATGCTGCATTGAAGTTCTGCTTGAAAATCTGTTTTTGTGACTCTCACAAACATAAAAGAAGTTAATCAGAAAATATAAAACCATTTTTGTTATTTATATAATTTACGTTTACATATTTAGCATGTTTTTTGAAACAGAAATATGTTGGTTCTTGTTTACAAAATTTGAGGGTTTTTTTCTTCTTTTATATAGATTTACATAATTAAAAATTCAATTTTATTAACTTTCTGACTGTTTGTCAAACAAATCGAGCATTTTAAAGATGTCACATTATTGCTCTGGGAATTCTTTAGGGTAGTCTTCCCATTTTTTTCCCCAAAGATAACTGAATAAATATTAAAAACAATTTGGATGTAATGATGTAGATTTGATTTATTTATAAAAGGCTGATACTCTCCATGCTATATTCATGCAGACAGCAACACAGTCATTAGTGCTGTGTTGCCTGTGACACTGAAGGGAGTTACAGTTTGACAAAAGAGGGAAGCACTGGAATAAAATGAAGAAGTTATCCACACTGATGTTCTGTAAATATATTTACCCGAAACACTACAAATAAAATGTTCAGTCAAAATTCCTAACTCTTCACATTCTTTCAGTCCATCCTTCTCGGTGCTTTCCTGCCTCCTCCACCCCACAGGAACGTGGAGAGGCTCTGTGGTTGAATGCTTTGTGGCTTTTAGCAGTGAATTCCCCTCCGTCGCCTCTGGGCTGGCCTCTCCTGTGAACATACGAGCCGTGCCACAGCGTGTGGCGCTGGGAGACGGTCCAGGGCCTCCTGATTAAATATTACAGCCCTCTAAATGGATGGAGATTAGCCTCTGTGGGAATGTTAGGGCTTAATTTACCCCCCGGCCAGATGTGTGTGTGTGTGTGTGTGTATCTGTGTGAGGGAAAGCAGGGAGGGAAGGGGTTGTTGAACATGCGCCACACTGTAAATGGATTGCATGTTTCCAGGAGTAGGTCATTGGAGGATTTACTGCGGTTTCATGGGCTGAATGTTCAGCAGCAGCTCAGAAGTGTGAGCAGGTCAACGGGATCAGTTTTTTTTCTCACAAAAACTCTCCAATATCTTTCACATATCAGCTATGAGCTTCTCATTTTTATTTGCAGTTTCAGTGTTTTAATAGGAGCAGAAGAATTACGGAATGTTTTGGGGTGATGCTGCAGAGGCTTGAATTTTTTTTAATTTTAACGAACCAGTTATTCCAGTTTTTGTACTAAAAGAATAGAGTTGTTTTTCCTGTAAAACTAGATAATTGAACAAACAGTATAAACTTGGTTTTAGAGTTAAAGCCTGAAAGAGAGAGAGTGCAGCAGCTCAATGGTTTTATGAAGAGGGCATGAATGTTTTGTGTCACACTGCACTCAGCACTAACGTTGTGCATTGTGAAATAATAATCTGCTTCACCGCAGTAATTGAGTAAATGCATTCAGTTACTTTCCTTACTTTTCAGGAAGCTACACTCAACATCTGAGCATCTTTGTGTGCTGAGTCCCATTTCAGCAAAACAGCAGGTCAGTTCCTCTTTATTAGCGTTTAAGGGCCAAATGGTTGGATAAGGATTTTTTATTTTGATATTTTGATGTTTTTGTTTTTTTCCATAATATAATGGACATATGTGAAAACATTTGGACAGAAAAAATAAATGCTGAAAGGCCAAAACCTTGTTACTTGACATAAATAAAGGAAATTTATCACCTTCTCATTCTAATCTCACACAATATAGACTTGAATCCTGAATAAAAAGCAAGGTAAGGTTACAGTTATTCATTTATTCCATATCATGCAATTTAAATCAAATAGTGCTTAAAACTTAATTGAAAAATCAGAGTAACTGACAGTATAATTGCTCATTTCCATCTTTTTTACAGTTTTGTGACCATACCATATTTGATCTTTTTGTGTTTCAAATATTAAATAAAAAATGGAAACATATTGAAAAAACAAAACCTCAAAAAAAAGGTTAATTCAAGCTCTTCAGAGTGAAAGCCATATCATGTAGAGAATATAAAAGTTATATACACTCTAAAAGAAATTTTATTTGAGCACAATCACAATGTGAACAAAAAACTTTTTTTAAAAACATAAAATAAACACGACCAGTTTCTTTGTTCAGTGTAATGATGTGTTTCAATGTTGTCTTCAGCATGAGGAATCCCATGAAAACATCATCTATTTCAGGGCCATCAGCGACCATGTTGATCAAGTTTACATATACTATATATAATCATGATGATTTTTTTTTTTACTGCTATATTTGAAGTGATGATTTCTCTTACAGTTTAGATTTGCTCCAGTTATCTGCAGTTGTCCTGGTTCACACTCAGTGAAAGAAAACACTGCCGCTGCGTTTCCTCTCTGTTTGACCTGAGGTGTTAGTCATAGTCACAGAAATGACTGAGTTCACACATATGGAATAAATGACTGTCATTTTAATTGCAGGCTGTTTTCTGTGCTCTGTTATGCCACCTCGACATTCACTCTGAATTATTGATCGGTTGGTTTTGTAGCTCACTGCGTTGAAAATGCTTTTAAGGACGTGAGTGCGTGTTTTGAGGTCTTTGCATGAAAACCCAGAGCTTTATTATTTATAAACGCACGTAACCTTTATGGAAAAGGGGGGATCTATGTGATCATCCACTCTGCTCTTTCACCTGTATTGAGCATGTGGACATGAGGGGGGGTGACAGTCTGATAAACATGTGTGACTCTCAGTCTTCTTCTGCAGAAGCGTGCATCAGATGTATCACTGCAAGGCCT
The DNA here is from genome assembly GCA_029783645.1 of Ctenochaetus hawaiiensis. Classification (NCBI taxonomy): domain Eukaryota; kingdom Metazoa; phylum Chordata; class Actinopteri; order Acanthuriformes; family Acanthuridae; genus Ctenochaetus; species Ctenochaetus hawaiiensis. The sequence goes on along the minus strand of JAPZDY010000014.1, from coordinate 12,121,089 downwards.
TAATTCTCTGTTCATTTTCTCCTCATAATGGACAAACACATTCATCAAACACACACCACATATGTGTACAGCATCCGCAGACAATGACTTCTCGCCAGAAACACACCACATCTGCACGCATAGAAACAGGGCAGAACACCATGTCACACACACACATGCACACCCCCACACACACAAGCACTCTGCAGTGCCACTGGGCAGGGACTAGCCTGAAAGATTGAAAGCAATTAAAACTATCATCTGCAGTGGCTCTGGGCAGGCCTGTGGCTGCGAGGGGGGAGCTGCCACTGTGCATCAGCCTCTCAGTCTCAGCAACTCACAACGACATGAGAGGGAGAGTCGCAGCCCTCTCCGAAAAAACACACAGGCACTTCCACGGCTCGCCCCCCCCCCCCTCCCCACCGCCGTTACGTACACACATGTGCGCCCACACGGGGGGCTTAGTCACACGACTGCCGTGACACCAGCTCCCTTCGATTCCTGCCGCTGATCTTTGACCCGATCCCGTGTTTCAGTGGCGTCTTCGGAGAGCTGAACACATGATGAGGCTCAGAGCTGAAGTGTCCCGACACAGCAACTGTCAGGGAAGTTTTTTCAATCAATAACTCGGAGTGGAGTGAACGGGCTGAGCTGTCGTGTTAACGCTCAGCTGATATTATTGAGATTTAGTGCGAGGTACACTGTGTATGGCTTCATAATGGCCTGGCCTGAAGCACAAGTAACAACTCTGTCTCCAGAGGTGAAGCAACACAAACAGCGAAGAGAGGGGAAAAAAAAGTTTAGGTTATGGTGGAAGACAAGAAAAGATTATGCAAGATGCCACCGGTGGCCGGATAAATGCTTGTTTATTTCATGTACACGTCCCACGCAGAGAGTCTGCAGAGCCTTGGGTGCATGTGATGGCCGACAGAGGAAATAATTATTGTTCCAGTAAATACTTTTGTGGTTTGGGATGCTTCATTGCAGCACACACACACACACATACCTGCACACATGGCTCATCAGTCTGATCTCATTAAGTGGAAGTGCTGTAACTCCAAGCTGTTTGGGCCAAACTTGGAGCGGTTTACCTGCGTTCAGATCCCTGGGAACGGTGGCTGTCTGGCTCTGTCTGGACTGGCCCTTAACAAGTCTCCTCAGGACAACCACGCTACCATTATCAACCGCTGCTACTGTTTCTCTTTCTCTCCCTCCGTCCTCTCCCTCCGATCAGCTCTCAACCTGTCACTCTCACTTAGCGTCGACATTAGCACCGGTGGTTTCCTCATCCTGGTCCTCTTCACCCCACCCCGCCACCATCTCCCCTCGGTGCGTTTGAATACATATCTTCGATATTCAGCCCCTACTTAATTTGACAGGCCCCTGTTTTGTCAGTCTGACAGGCCCATAGCAAGACACTAATAGGCCACGGAGACCACCAGCAAAGGCACCAGCCAGGGAGGCCCCTGCGGTGCCAGTCTCCATCACCCTCCACGTCTCTCGGGGCGATGCAGGCAGGAGACAGGGGGTCAGGGGTGGGGTGGTCAGGCAGCGTTGCTGTCATGCCAGGCCACAGCAGACTGGACCAGGCTTCAACGCTGACACCCGTCACTGCTGCCCCACCACTACAACTCGGCATACAAACACACAAAAGGAGGGTAAAAAGAGCAGCCAGTGGGGGTATCTAGGGATCTAATGACTGCGCCTGCCACTCACAGCCATGACTGCGGTTGTCACAGAGATGGCTGCTGAGAGGAGGAATTAACTCCTCGCTGTTTGTTTGATGAAGGACCCTGATAGAGCAGTTGGGATGAGAGAGGCTTATCTAAGTGTGTGTGTATGTGTGTGTGTGTGTGTGTGTGTGTGTTTCCCTTTGGCCGCCTGTCAGACTGATTGTGACCTGCTAAACTCTGATCATAGCTAATTGGTGGCCGATGGTGGTGGAGGGAGGTAGCCTGAATTTGAGACAGTGGCCGTCGTTCCTCTTTTCGTTGCTTTCAAGACAGGTGAGGGGGGAGAAGAAAAACCTGGTTTCTACAGACATTCAGGAGGAGATTTGAAGTTGACATTTTGTGAGATATCTCAACAACTATTGGATGCATTTCCATTAATTTTGCAACAAACATCCCAACATTTTTGTAGTGCCACCAAGTGGTTGGAATTGTTTTTTTATCCTGTTAAATACCTGATCATATTCCACATGGATTGACAAACTACTTTGTACAAACATTCATGGCTCCAAGAACTGAGTCCCCACAGAGCTGCTAGTGTCGCTGCGCACACCTTCTAGTCTTGTTTAATCTGCAGATATAAATAAAGTTCTCTGCCCGTTTCATGACTCAAATCCAGGATTCTTTTCAAGATTGTTTAACATCTTTTTTATTTTCACTAATGTGCCTCTGTAGACTGATGGTTTCTGCAGAGGGATGAGCACATCACAATATTTGAGAGCAGCCAGTCTGCAGAAAAAGTGTCTAAAAAAACAGAAATGAGAACATCTACAAATCCATTACAACTGGGTAAACTCCATTTGCAGATGAAGATCATGCAATTCGATCAAATCCTCCAAACAGCCATTCAGTGCATTTTGTTGTGGTTACTTGACTGCTGTCAGGACTCAGTCAGCCTGAGTTCTTATTGAGAAGCAAAATCTAACACATACATGAACAAAATGATTGATGCCATTTTTACTGTAATTTTTGAAAGGTATTTATTATTATAGACATTTTTGAGCTTGCAGTCGATTGCAGGGTTTAAATTGAAGAAAAAAGTCTTAAATGATATTGTCAGTCAGTTCAGATTGTTCTGAATTCCTCTCGTCATTGATTTTGACTGTTTACAGACACTGTGATGTATAGAGAGGGATACAGAGGACATCAGATGGTTGGGATGAGAGCCAGAGACAGAGGGTCTGTGGGGGGGGCGACTCCCGGGGTCTTTCGTTTAGTGAATTATTAAGGTTTACTAATACTCCATAAATCTCCTCTTTGTCCTGTCCATTACCAGCCTGTCACATCCTCTCGCCGCTCCGAGACTGACTCACTTGCTTCATCTTAATGACAGAAGTTAAACTGTGTTCCAGAGGAGATGGGGGATGAAGGGGGGGGAGGGGGTCGGGGGTGGGGGGGTGGACTCGAGGAGGTGGGGAGGGGGCAACAGCACTCTGCAAGTAGGCCCCAGGGCTGGATGGCTCGGTGAGGGTGCGCATCAGTTCAGATCCTCTGTGTGTGTGTGTGTGTGTGTTTGTGTGTGTGTGTGTGTGTGTGGTGTTGCTGCTCCTGCTTGTGTTTGTGTGTTTGTTTCTTCACGCGTCCCTCCGCTCAAAACTCAAAGCATAAATGTGAGACAGTGAGTGAGTGAGTGAGTGGATCAAAAGGAGAAGTCAGTGTGTATCAGTTCTTAGACTCCTGCTTTCTCATTAACTCCCCCACGCACCCACACCACCAGCTCGCTCCCTGTCTCTCCCCCCTCCTCCTCTCCTCCTCCTCCTCCTCCCAAAACAGCAAACCTTGCCTCAGTGCGTGCCTGGCGGACTCTCTCTGCGGTCTCGACAGCCGAGCTGGTCGTTGCCCCGAGCGCTGAGGAGCTGTCGCCTCTTGTTAGTGTCGCTGTGGCGACCCAGAGTCCTGCCTGCCTGCTCCTTGATTAGAGAGTGAGGTGGATGGAGTGTGTGTGTGTGTGTGTGTGTGTTCAGTAGAGAAGGGGTAGGAGGGAGGGGGGGCGAAGATGCAACTCAACTCCTCTCCTGCCCGCAGAGCTGCTTTTAAAGATCAGTGATTTGGTCAATTGGCCTGGCAACTCCGATCCCACGGAAGGTCACTGATGACTCAATGGACCAGTCAGTGTGGCAGGCTGTCATGTCACTATGTGTGTGTGTTCATGTTTGTGTGTGTGTGTGTGTGTGTGTGTGTGTGTGGGGGTTACCAAGCCCTTGACAAAATCAATGAGGACAAAATCTATAAAGATGTGATCAGGATGTGCAAAATTCCACGAGTTCATCCAGGCTTGTTCCGGTTCAGATCACTTTAGATGTGGTGTGTCATCAGATCAGGTGGATTCATGGATTGTTTGCAGCTTTACATAGAGATAGCCGAGTGTATTGAATGTGCACAGAACAAAGCCATTAATAGCTGATTACAACCAACGTTACATTATAGTCCATACTCTTTTT
>JAPZDY010000014.1:12081768-12108236 GCA_029783645.1 Ctenochaetus hawaiiensis | reverse complement strand
CTATCTATCTATCTATCTATCTATCCATCCATCCATCCATCCATCCATCCATCCATCCATCCATCCATCCATCCATCTATATATGCATACATTTATATATATATATATAATAGCTCTGATTATACATGGATACATAATCAGAGCTCAGTGTTTAAATATGTCTTTCATTTGTACATTTTTTCTTGTAAATAACAAGTTTAGTAATTATTGATAACAAATTGGCTCATCATTCTTACTTTTATTGGTCATATGTGACACACAAAGTCAGATTTTTTGCAAGGAGCCTGTTTAAGATCATAGCTCTGGTCTCTGCTTATTCCTGTTTTATTTTTAAATACTTAAAAAAAAAACACATAAGAAAAGACATTAATCACAAATGCACACAAACGCAACATAACTCTCCTCTAACACGAGAACTCCAGTCAGCTGCTCAAATTACTCACCTGGATATTAAAAATCAGGCAAACATAAAGAGCTTAACTAGGTTAACACTTGATTGTTTCAGTTTCTGGTGAACGCGTTTATTTTTAAAACAATAAAAAACATACATGAAGCTCACTTAAAAAAAAATCTCTCACATTCGTTATAACGAGTCACCATCACCAACTTAACCTTTGCCAATATTGTGTAAGTTGTTACATTGCATCCTGGCTGCAAGGTGGAGACCACATTTGACAATCCGGGTGGGGGTAGAGGGGTAGAGTGGGGGTGTAGCTGCTGTATTGTAGCGCCTGCGGGCAATGCTCCCAGTCAATATATATCTCCACAGTCGCTCCTGCGCTCCTATTTGAGCGGGACGCGCTGCCCTGTCAGTGCCGCTGCAGAGGAGTGACAGCCAGCCTCACCGGGACGCTCTCAAGGTACGGATGAATACATTTCTCTGCTTCTTTCAAGTAGCTCCTGGCATGCGAGCAGGGGCAGTTTATTAAGACTAAGTGATAATTAAATAGTGAACTCCTGCATGCATTGAAGAAATGGTGCCATCTCACACTGCACGTCTTTAATTATAGAAGTTGAAACATAAAAGTAATTGCAGTTTGAGTAGCTAGTTTTTACAAATTATATGGCTGCATATGGAGTAAACATTATATAAAATAATTTGTTTTAATTTAGATGTGTATAAACTTTAAAGTCACAACTGAAACACTGTATTGCAGTTTTTTTTAAAAAAATATAGCTTATTAAATGTTATTCTACTGTATTTCACCAAGAATCCATTATTTTACACTAGTATTAATTTTAATAGCAACAACGTTTAATTTTTGGCTGTCAATTTAAGGTGTCATTAAATACATTTTTTAATTATAGATACAAGAAATTATTATATTTTTGCAAAAAAAATAGTATTTCTTAAAGTTGTTTGGTTGCAATATAAAATTGAAAATAAAAAAAATGTTTTTGTCTTACTACACTGAAAGCTTAAAATGACAAATGACAATTAATTTTTAATCTCTGTCTTTTTTTCTAGACAACCTCCTAGTCAGCTGGAATCCACCTTAGGTAAAGTGTTTAACTTAAAGTATTATTTTAAATAAGAAAATAAGAGCTCAAAAGCAATTTTAGTTAGAGACCTCATGTGCAAATAGCCCGTCTCATAGGCTGTCAGTGGTGTGGTTGCTGTTGCATGTAAACTTGTCAAAGCTTTTAGTGTGGGGAACCTCCTTAATTGCAACAATAGATGTTCAAGCGGTCAGGCTTGTTTGATCATCAGCCCTAAAAGCTTAAAACAAGACCGCAGGGTTTGGATATGGGGCAGCGGGGGGCCGAAGTGCTCAGTCGCTGGAGAGGCGAGTGGATAGCAGTGGCCAGAAGAGGGAAAAAAATCTACTGTAAAAATGATTTTTATTGATTGGATGGTAGCAGCAGCTGTTAAGCTCCATTATGAGCTCAAAGCCCAGGTCAGAGCCCCCCGGGGCGGACAAGTGGGCCAATCAAATGGTCAGCCACTAAACGGGCCAATTCTGGGGGTCCAATTGGGAAAGGGTTGGCAACGGCCTGCCATTCTGCGTTAGCCTCACTGTGTCTTTCATCATCAGCCGTCATGCTGTGGGTTTTTACTGATGAGGTTGTCTGCTGTCTTTCAGTATAACGGGCCATCCATCAGCGGCGTTTGCTTCACTGGCCTTTACCTCAAAAACTTTGTCATGATCAGCCTGTGTGAGGAGGAACAAAGATTTGTGGGTGTAGTTCATTTTTACTTCAGTTTGGACCCTGAACATCACACAGACTTTCATCTTTAAATGAGCCTGGGGGAAAAAATTTAGCAAAATTTAAAGCCTCTGAGCGGAGTGTTTTATATTGAAAAAGCACACTCCGCCTCACATCTTCTTCATCTTCCACCGTAGGCTTCACCCACCGGCCTGGCTTAAAGTCTAGAAAGATCACAAAAGTTTCTGCAATTTAACAGATGAAAAAAAGCATTTATTCTAGGGTACTTAAATTTATTTTAGAGGATTAGAGAAAGGAGGGGTATTAATTAAACTAATGCCAGGGAATTCCTGTTTTTAATGGATGATGAAGAGAACAGAAATTGAAAGGGAGAACACAAGAGAGACTGAACAGTTTAAATGTGTAAATACCTCACTTTAAAATTGAGAATTGGTGTAAAAGCTGATAATATTTCAAGGACAGATAATATAATAATAAATTATTGAAAATATTTACCAATGCATATATAAGTTTTTCAAGGATTTTAACCTTTCTTACAGACCTAAGTCAATTTACAAAATCATTGATTATCCATCACAATGATTAAACCTTTTGTAAAAAAAATAATTTATATGAGGCATATTCTACATCTTAGTGCCTTATAACAGCAATGTAATCTCTTAATTCTCTCTATTATTACTCAAAAAGTCATAAAGTATGACCTAACTAAATGCAGAGGTACTAAGACGAGATGAAGTATGGGAGAGCAGTTGAACTTATGCACCATGTCCTGACCCAGATCCCAGACCTGGCACTAATGACACCCCACAGGCATGATGCCAGGCTCTCATTAGGAACCAGGCCTCAAACCCCCAACTCCTCTCTCCCTTCCACAGCCGCCTGTGTGCAACCCTCAGCCTGGCCGCGTCGTGCCTGTAGCCGGCCTTCGAGGGTCGGGCCCTCAAACTCAAGCAGGCCCACCCCGCACAGGTGCAGAGTCCCCTGTGACGGCCCTGTTTGCCCCCCAGCCCTGGACCCTGCTAGCGCCTGGTGCTGCAGTGGAACTAATGAGTAGTGGCAGGTACAGTGAGAACAGAGCAGCGTGGGCCTCCCTGCAGTTAGGTTAGTGGCAAGCCTCGGCTCAGGCAGACAACAAATGTGCTCTCATAGTATACAGAAGTGCATAATGATATAAATAACACCCTTCAGTGCACATACAACTTTATCCAGGATGTTTAGATTTCTTTAAAAGCAAGAAGTTGTCTTAGTAGACAGAAGCACATTAAAAGATGTGGGTTAAATATAAAATATCTATCATGTCAACTTGCCATGCTGTTTTCAAGAATTACCTTTATTTATACAAAACTGTCTTGTGTGTTCACAGGTTAAAGAAATGTCCTTTTTCATCGACCTGCGACTCTGAGGAAAAGAGCTCTCATCCAGTGAAATGTGCCCAGGCACAAAAGATAGAAAATCTAAAAATCTATCTTAAATTCTCATCATTTTAATAAAAATCACACAGTCTTAAATAAATACCAAAACTCAATCATGTCCAAGGACGACACTTGTAAAGTGACGTCTGCCAGCAAACACAAGGAGCGCAAGCCTAAGAAGCCTCACTACATTCCTCGGCCATGGGGCAAACCCTACAACTACAAATGCTTCCAGTGCCCCTTCACCTGCATGGAGAAGTCTCACCTGTACAACCACATGAAGTACAGCCTGTGCAAGAACTCCCTCTCTCTGCTCATAGAGTCAGACTGGCCGTATAAGAAGGGCAACATCCTGCATCCAGAGCAGCTACGACCTTTTCAGCAGGCACACGGCCTTCAGGCTAAAGATGGGCTGGAGCAGGTAACAGGGACTGAGGAGAGACAAAGGCAACAGAGGGTGATGGAGGAGGAGCGAGAGGACAGGGAAAGTCAGGGAGCAGAAGATGAAGAAGAAGGAGGACGAGGGGAGGGAGTGGAGGTGGCTGGGATGACGAAAGGAAGCTCCGGTAACAGCAGGGGAGATGCTGCAGAGAGCGCTACCAAGAAAACCAAACAGCCGGAGTCAGAGATTCTGATGGCTGACATGCTTTCCCTGGAAGATCAGTTGTTACGAGCGCGCTCAGTTGAGATGGAGGCTCAGCTTAAACACTATAAGCTATCCAAGACATGTCTAACAGCTCCTGGCCTGCTGTCGGAGCAGTGGAGGCTGTTAGCATCCAGCCACACAAAGGCTAAAGCTGAAGGTTCTCAGCCCAGAGTGAGCGGCTCGATCCCCTGTTACCCTCCTCCGCCGAACCTGGTGGATTACCAAGATCCCACTGGACTCAACCTGTCAATGCTTGGGGTGGGCTATCCCATCAGCCCCAGCCTCTTCTCCTATATGAATTCAGCCATTCCCACTGCTGCCACAGGTGTCGCCGCACAGACCCACGCACAGCTCGCCCAGCTACCCTTTCTGGCGTCGGCAGCTCAGCTGATGCACCCGGCCTCCAGCACCCACACAGACAGAGCTCTCATCCCCCCTCGTCTCTACTATCCTTTCCTGTGTGAGCACACATTCGCACCAGCTTCAAGTCAGAGTGAAGCCAGCAAAGTGCTCAAAACGTCCCAAAATGGTTTAGAAGCAACCCCCCTCTCTGGCTTCCAGCCTAAAGTCAACCTGTGGAAAGTGCCTGCTCTACGGCCAGGGACCACCGCAGTGTCCCCCGGTGGCTGGGTGTCACCTCAGAGAGACACCCCAGACCAGGGCTACAGGTCAGGGGATAAACTCCAGGCTACAGCCAAGGAAAGCAAAGCAAGCTGGGGCCTCAAAAGGACAGGAGCCTCACTGGGGAACCATGAGGCACCTGTGGAGAAAAAGTCGGCCATGGGTTTCACTTTGGACCTTCTGAAGAACATTCAGACTGCATCGACATTTAATGTGGCAGCAGACAAACTTCTCTTCCATAGCAGGTAAGGAATTATATTAGATTTTCCTATGTACTTTACAATTGTAGAAGTATATATCTGTTCTACTGTTATCTCAAATATTGTAAATTTACAAATGGAAGAGCACTAAATTAGCCTCATACTCAGTTCACAGGATAACCAGCCTCAGACTCGGCCGGCTGAACTCTGGTACAACGATCCTCTCACCAGCCCAAACAGTGAAACGTCTTTTCTTCCGTCCTCTGGGGGAACCAATTGCCAGGAATCCACTGCTGCTCGGACGATGGGGGATGGAGCCTCAGAGTCAGTGGATGCTCTCCTCAGTGACCTCTCAAAGGCTTTACACGAGTACCAGGAGGCTGAGCGTAAAATCTCCTACCTGGAGAAGGAAGATCTTCCTGCCCAGCATCACCTCTGGGAACACCTGAGCAAAATCCGCAGCGAGCTCTCCCACATCCACCAGGCGCTTGAGCGGACGGCTCGCCACAACGACGGGCCTCTCGACCTCTCGGTCAAGAGGGGCTCGTCAGATTCGGTCGGCGACCACAGCATGAGAGAGGATGGAGGCCTTAAAGACAACATGACAGAGACAGAAGAGGAGGATGAGGAGCTGGAGGACAAAAAGGAAGAAGAAGAGAATGACAGCGAGAGGAAGGCGATGAAGGCTTCGCTGGACAGCCGTAAGCAGTCGTTGGACATGCTGATCAAGATGAGTCAGGCGTCGGTGATGAACACTGAGGTCCTCTCTCCCGGTGGTCTCAGCATGAGGCCCAGTTCTGCTGAGGCCTTGTGGCCGAGCAGAACCACCAAGTGCGAGGCGGACTCCAGCGTCCTGCTCTGCCCAGACGGCCGATCGGTGGTGTTCACTGACATTCCCACTGCTGCCAAAACCCCAAAGAGGCCCCCATCCATACAGCGACTAGAGGCCCAGTGTCCTCCGAGCCCTTTGACAGCTACTGACAATTAAACTTCTGTTTTTCTGACTAATTTCATACAATTTTTTCAAATGCAGTTGTCTTTATTTCAACAGCATGTCTTTGACTTCCACTGGCTGGAGGGGGACTGTCAGTCTTATTCTCCGTTAAGCTTCACAAAAACCTCAGATATTTTGCACCTTATGAAACATTTAGAGAATGAAGGACGGAGTTTGAAAGAAATGCACTTGGTACATTGATTGTTACAAGATTCTCTTAGGAATCATTTTAAAAGGTAACACTTAATAATTTCCATTGGGATCATTTTAACAATAAAATCCACTTAAACATGTTGACAGACAATCCTTTGAATGGATTTTGTAAATATTGTAATTATGTTAAATGTTTTAAAGGTTAAATGGTTTTATATGGAAAATGTCATGTTGGATTTCATCATTTCACTTGATGACAAAAAAACTGTACACACAGTATTTCTTTGAATAAACTGAGTATAAAACAAAGGTTTCCATTCTTTTTGTGAAAGTGGAATCACAAATGTAAAATGAGAATAAAAAGAAATAAGAAACACACAAAAGAATTTGATCACATTGTTTCACACTTATTGGGGTGTTTCTCGATCCTGTTGAAAAGATCACAAGGCTAGATGCCATTATCAGTTTCATTTAGTCTAAATAAGTGACAGATTCATAGTGGCAGCTCCATCTGACTCCCCTCTGTCTGCTTTGATAAATTCGGGCGGCTGTGCTAAAGGTGAAGTAACTCCTTAAGCAAAACTGCCATCAGTAGGGTCACCTGTTCCTCTGCTCATGTATCCAGGAGCCCCCCCTGCAAAGGTCAGGGCCCCTGGGCTGGGCTCCACATAGACTTAACAGAGGACTACCTGTCGCCCCCAGGATGGGCACCTTGCACTGGGCTGCCCAGCGTCCTCTGGCCCAATCACCACGCTCACACTCAAGTCATAGCAGCAAAGGTCAGCTGACATCAGCAGGAGAGTCCACAGTGAACCTTCAGCCTGAAGAGGTCAAATGTCATCTTTTTAAGTTTTGTTACACAATTTGTATCTGTAATATTACTTGCTACGTTCCATAAAACAAAGCTGGTATTCATGAAACCTGGCCTGAAATCTTAAAGAAAAGCCCACAGCAACAATAAAACAAACATACAAAAACAAAAAAACAGGTAAATAACTCAGATGCTTGTGCTTCTGAAAAAAAAAGTCTCCATTTTCTCACAAATGTAGAGCTAAAAAAGTTCCTCTGGTTTTTAAAACAATGTCAAAATTTTTTAACTCACCGTTACAGTTTAGTTGTTGGAGAAAAAGAATTCCACTGTTGGCAAAATGTCTCTGACTGGTTTTCTGCTAAATGCCAGTTTGGATGTTTGATGACGAAACCCCTCTCTGTTCACTAAAATCAGGATCGCAGTAGGCAGCTCCCTCTTGTGGACAAATGACTTATAGAGCCAGACAGACCACATGAATCATGCAGCACTTTTATGCGCTAAAAACAAGGGAAAAAAATTAAGCGCAATGAAATGCACCATTACCTTGAATGAAATTACAGATATCTGACTTTTAAGATAGTAAGAAACATTTGGGAGAAAATATGCACACAACCCAACAAAATATATGACAAAGACACAGTATTTTTTAGACATTTTATTTGTGGAAATGTTACATACTATGGCCTAATTTTAATTGAGATTTAACTCAACTGTTTTTTAAAATATGGGCTGAAAATTATTTCACGTTTTCAATTAAGATTCCCATAACCAATAGTAATCTTAAGCAAAACAAGTACTTGCTTATTTTTCAGATTTTAATGGATTTTCTTAAGTGACTGTAGTCTTTTAGAAATGTTGTTTTGCATAGCTATGAATCTACACAAGGCTAACAGTGAGACTGAGACTTTTTCGGAGAACTGTAAAACTAAAAATCTACATTTAGCTTCCATGTAAGTTCTGTTTGCTAACTCTACATGGCCGGTGTGATGAATTACTATATAATAAACTTCACTTAAGAAGAGTGTTTACTTGGTTCAAGTAGCTTCAAAAGAAAGGAAAATAAAACTGATCAAAATTCCCTGATGCAAAATTAGTTCATCATCATGTACGTTTACATAATTTCAGTTAGTGAACACAACAACAAAAGAATTACTCTGAGATTTCCAAACACTTCATTTATTTGACGTTATACATTCAAATGAAAATAAAAAATATTCATATATATTTCATATAGAGCTAGTGAGCAAGGTACAAGTTTAAAACAAAACACAGAAGTCTTCCGTGTGGCATATATTTATATACAAGGCGTGGTTGAATACTATACAGTGTGTATCAATAGCTGCACAGGTTTCATGGATGTTTAATATTCTTCACTCAGTTGAGGCACGACTAGATTTCAGTGAGAGGTCAGGGACTGGGCCAAGTGCTTCAAGACTGCTGCTTACAGTAAAACATCTCAATCTCAACACCTAAACAGTAGGACTTGCAAAGCAAAGCTTATTGGTGTTAAGAGATCCACACTAAAGCATAAAAGTAGGAAAATGAGGCAACAAGATCATTCTGCAATTCAAATGACACTGTACAGTCATGCAAAGTCCTAAATATTGAAGTTTTTCTGAGATGATATTCTCACACCAAAAGTCAAAACTGAGCAAAAACACAAAATTCCTGTTTTAAGAAACTTTAAAATAAAAAAAAAATCCAGTATCACTAACACCGTTGTTACTATTGTCCACTAAATTTGACAGAAGTCAGGATGTTTGGTTGCACTGCAATAATTGACTTGGAGTCACTACACCCATTTGAGACAAAAAATAAAAGGATTCCTCAAGTAGTCAAGAGATAAGTGCAATCCCACCCCTCTGTTCCCCTTCCACACACAGACACTCCGTTTCATAAAACTCTCATACGTAAGCAAGTTAAGCATCACATTGATTTCCACTATCAATCAAACCATAGTTATAATACAGCAGATGCCCCAACGATCAATAGCAAACCATACTCTTACATATATCCAGTAGTTATGTACAATAGAACTGGTGCAACATTAAACACATTAAAAATTATTAGATATAGAAACTGTAACAATAATAAAATACAGCAGATACTTAATTCATATAGGGAAATATATATTATTCATGCTGTGTATTGCTGTCTGTTTTGGCATTCTGGAGGAGCAATAAAAAATGCTGTCATGTTTCCCTCTCACAGCTTATTTGACACATCTCCAACTTGGACAGATTATATATATATTGATTTTTTTTTAAAGAAACATTAAACAGGGTTGATTCAATAAAACTTTTTATCATTAGTTAAAAAAATTTCAACAAAAAATACGAAAACTTATCAGAGGCATGGAAGCAGCACGTCCTGGTTGAGAGTTGACCTTAAGAGATTTTTTTTTTTTCCATTTCCTATGAGAGGCCTTAGTGATGTAGTGATGCTGGCACAGCCATAGCAATCTGACCACAAACTGAGGTCAAGGAAGAGAAAGGAAACTTCAGGCTCTTAATATTCAGATCTTTTTGGAATCTTTTGCTTCAAAAAGCTTCATTCGCTCCTGCACTGTTAGTCCCTCTTTCAGGCTCTGTCAAAGATAAGAAACAGAAAGCAGTTTATTGTTGACAGAGGATCAAAATACACAAATAAAAAACAAAAAAAAAGATACACAGACAATACAAACACATCACAAAACAGTGAGGTTTTTTAGTAGTCGATTGTCAATCCCAGACACAATTCTGCCCTAAAAATCACACTATTATCTCAAAATAAGATTTAGGAAAGAGAGTTTGTAATGGATCATTGTCATGCCTCACAAGAGTACCTACTGGTGAACACAACACACAGAGATTCAAACACTGAGGGATCAAAAACACACAGACAGACAACAACGACAAAAAACATTTTTAAATAAACAGAGCAAACATACAGTGAAACATATCAGATATGTTGCATAATAAAAGACGCTCTCATTTCTTTTTACAGGGATTGGAAATATTCACAAACTGGTAATAAAAACCCAAACAGGTTACATTACCATCAGTTAACTGTTAATTTGGGGGCCAACATCAACACTGGCAACACTGTACCATGTTAATATGTGATCTTAAAAAGGGGCTGGTTGACAGATTGTCTGTAATCTCACCTGGCTGCAGCCCTGTTTCCAGCCTTTATGCCAGGCTAAACTTTGCTACTGCTGGCTGTAGTTTCATACTTACTGTCCAGATGTGAGCGTTGTCAATTTTCTTAAAACACCAAAAACTGCAAATGTGTATCCCCCAAAATGTCAAGCTATTATTTTAAGAGTACAGCATGGGAGATTACTGCAACAAAATAAAGCATTGGTTGTTTGTAACATGCTAATACTCGCGCCTGTAATATGCAACTGAGGGGTGAGGACTACAGTCAGCGTGGGTGGTGCAGGTTGGGGCAAAACGGATGGATTTGTGGGAGGAAAAGTCATGCAGGATTGTTAGGGACATCATGCTTCGCTCTACGTCATGCTATACCTACAGCACATCTTTGGGCGGGGGTTGGGGGGGAATCATCCCACAATGGGAGTGTCAGCTGTCCAATGAGACCTGTTCAGTGACAGACTGACGGACAGAACAGACAGATGACAAACTTACAGGACAAGAGCAAAAAAAACGTCCCGACCGCCCATCTGTGGAGCACATCTCTACAGTATGTGGTGGCTGAACAGTCAACAGTTAAAGAGTCTGCACAATAAAAGCTTGAACATCACATAACACAGCAAAGTGAAATGGTAGCTTTAGAGTGCATGGATTTTTTTTCCATCTGGTTTATTTTTCGACAGAATGCCTCTGAATTTAGGGGAGAAAAGGAACTTAATTATGATATAAAATGATAAATTTAAACTTGACACTCACCTTTGACCTTATGCCTCTTGATTGCCTGGATTGCTTTTTCATGAAGTCTGGATTACTTTTTGATTTCATGATGTCTAAAAAACACATTAAAGGTTATTATTATTAACCTAATGTAGCATAACAGGATCACAAGTGTAAACCTCTAACTGACTGTGTGCAAACTAAAAGCTATACTGGTTATGTTTCACAAACCATGAATGAATACCTCAGTCTGGACTATGTTAAACCTAGCGATTACTTTCATTACATTTGATTAAGCAATGAACTTCATGGTGATCAAACTATTTGTTTTTGTCACTGTCCTGATGTCAAAGTGATGAAAAGTATTTTTGTACAAACAGTTCTTCATAGGTTGACCAAAGATTTCAAGGATGTAAAAGTGTTATAGTTTTTATTGCTGCATGCAAGCGAAAGCAGGTCATGTTGTGTTTCCCAGTTCAGCCTCATGATGGTGCTACTCACCGTCTTGGTTAGGGTTAGGCTATGACTCTGAGTAAATGTGGACACACTGATGATAAAGTTTGTTTACAATAGCTTAATATCACAGTGTGTGTGTAAAAATCTAAATTCCCAAGTCTAAACATCGATGAGAAGATGTGTGGAAACTTTAATGGGAGATAAATAATGATACAATGAACAGTTTTTATTTACCGTATCCAGATGTGACTGTTCCATCGACGGTCCTCTCACCTAAAGCTTCTGTGGCAATGAGCAGTTTTTCCTTCAGTTTGCTGATGTCACAGTCAGCCTTTGCTTTCACAATGCTGAGCTCTGTATAGATGTCCTTATATTTGTCTGTGGCATATTTCTTGTCCTGTGGAAATGAAATCAATGATACTGCATCAAGCTTTTGTGAATTTTGTTATATCACATGACAACAAAGAAGTATATATCTTAAATAACTTATTTGTAATGCATAAGGTTTGGTTTTGCTTACCCTTAAAGCAGACTGCAGTTCATCTTTCAAAGAGTGGATTTCTTGTTTAAGGTACTGGATCTCTGACTCCTTAATTCTTAGCAAGACCTAGAAGGTGAAGAGAAACACTCATAAGACTAAAGTGCAAATCCTTAATGCTGTAAGAGTGTGCATATTGTGCTTACATACCTCCAGTTCATACACATCTTTGCCTTGGCTAAGTGGAGACAGCGCTGTTTCACCACTGAAACAGGAGCGCATCCGAGTGATCTCTGCAGTAAGTCGGTTATTTAATTCCTGTTAAACACAAAAAACTGAAGTTTGAGTCTATAGACAGAATTTTATTTAATATGTACACGTTCATGTGTGTGCATTCAGACCTGGTTGTGAGCGTTCAGCTCCTGGTTCTCTCTCTGACACTGCCTAAGGGCCTGCCTCTCTGCCTCCAGTGCCTGGGCCAGGTGAGCGTTCTCCAGACATTTCTGAGAGTACTGCTCTGACAGCACCTCCAGTTCTCTCTGGATGGACTGCAGCTCCTCTCTATAGACAAGCAGAACATCACAATATCAACTGGATTTCTCAACTGATGTTTACTAGAGGCCATCAGTCAGATTATCAAATTACAGACATGCTCATCACCAGGGCTCTTTTTTAAACCTTAATTGTGTTTTCAGGGTTCAAAGTTTTACCTCTGCATAGTCAGATCTATGACATTTTTTTTTAAACCAAAGAAAAATTTAATTTACATTTAGGTTTTCTGGTGCGCAGTCCTTCTCATTAGCTGTTTAACAGATTTTATGTCCATGTCAAAAACTTACTCATATTGCAGACGAAGTTCGTCAATGTCAGAGTTCAGTCCACTCAGTTGGGAGCGATGGGTCTTCTCCATTTCCTCCTTGTGTGCATTCTTCATGGCTTCAATAGCTACATTAGACACATCACACATTAATTAATCGGATGTCAGTCTTGTTTGGAGTTTAGCAATTGTGAGTGGTAACATAGATCATTTCTTTACCAGCAATTGTGGCCGCCGTCTCCTCCGCCAACAGTCTCTCTCGCTCTTCCATGAGTTTGGAAATCTCCCTCTGGTGCTGCCTCTGGAGGTCTTGTATCACCTTCTGGTGTGTTTCTTCCATTGCTGCAAAGCCACGTTCACACGTGGCCTGTGGGAAGAAAAGTTCAACAATCTGCCCTCACGAAATTCATTTCACAATTAACACCCACATTTTATTTTGTGACTACAAATTCAGCGCAATATCTATTAACAGACCACTAGGCTACCAGGTGTGTCATGCAAAATCAGTGATAGGAGCCATGCAAGCTTTAGATCATTTAAAGCCCAGCTATGTTAGTAAGAGATCAGGTTAAAGCAGTGAAATTCAAATTAAGCAGAGCAGTAGTTTTTTTAATAATAGACTGAACTTGTATCTAATAGTGGGACATGGTGTGTCTATTGATGCCAAAATACAGAAGCAATGTTGGAGACAAGAAAGATATTTTACACTTTAAACTGTCTGCTTTGCTTCATTATGTAAAACTACTAGGGATGTCCAAACCTGATATTGCTTGTATATTTTCGGATTAATTTTATACACCCTGTATTGCAAAAGAGATACATTCCAAAAAAAGACATAGGTTTTCCCGTGTTTCAGAAATATTTCTCAGGTCTATCATTTTTTCCAAGTGCTGCTGTTAGTTGAAAACAGAATTTGAACTTTAATATTCTGTTCATACTTGAGACAGTGATATGAAACTGTCTTGGTTTTAGATGGAAAATGTGATAACTAAAGGCATCTCGTCCAGAAGTTATTGTCACCCCTAGAGCCAAAACCATGAGCTGGTGTTTTGTATGTGTTTGTGTGTGCATGTGGTCAAAACATCCCTAGTTTGCAGGTTGCATAAATCTAAAATTATTCTCAAGACACACCATTTCCTCACTCTGAATCCTCTGTGCACATCAGTAGATTGATAAACTATTTATCTACTCTACTCTCACTTATTCTAGAATTAATCCACTAAAGCTTGACTAAGGAACTTAAAATAAAGAGCAAAAACCTTAAGACTTTCAAAGTCTCTCTGGTATTTCTCTCTCAGGCTGGCCACATCTCCCTCTAGGTGCTTGTTCTCTAGTTCGTCTCTCATGGTGTTCATCTGAGTCTCCAGCTCTTCGATCCGATCCTTCAGAACCACCATGGAGTCCACCTCAGACATGTCTTGTGCATTCTCCTCCTTCCCCTGCTCTTCCTCTTCCATCGGTGTAGATGCCTCTTCACAAGGAGATGAATCCGTGATATCAGGACTTTTTTTGTCCTGTTGGTACTCTTGGACACGTTGAATGTTTTCCATATATTGGGAATGTAACTTTTCCATCTCTTCTTTGTGGATTTGCTGGAGCTCACCGATCCTCCGTTCAAACTGTTCCTCAAGTTTCCTCACATGACTCTCGTGCCGCTCCTCCATGGTGTCCATGTCCACCAGCAGAACTTCAAGCTTTCGTTGACTGTCCGCTGTGGTCTCCATGAGGGTTAGCTCCGTTGAGGCCCGGCCTTTCTCTGCATGGCTTAGCTCTTGCTTGTGCCTCTGCTTCAGCTCCTCAGTCTCCTTCTGGAAATGCTCCTCCAGAAGAGCCAGCTGCTCATCCTGCTCAGACAGTTGGTTCACACGTTTACTGATCTCGGTCTTCAGTGTTTGGTTCTCCTTCTGCAAAGTGCTCACCATCTGTGTAAAGTTCATGCGCTCTTCCTGCAAAGATGCTTCATATTTCTTTTGTATTTCGCTAACGTTATGGGCATGCTGCTGGACAAGAACGTCCATGTTCTGACCTGTCTGTCTACACCAGCCCAGTTCCTGCTCATGCATGGACCGCAACCTGCATGCCACATAGGCCACCTGAGCCTGGATCAGGGCTTCGCGCATACAAAGAGAGGCACTTGTGAAATTTTGTGAAGTCTGGTGTCCTAGAAGAGCATGGATCATTTTGGCCAGTCCAGGACGGCTTCCACCACTTTCTATCTCTTGAGCATACTTATGAAGAATTGCTGCTTGTCTTTGAAGCTCGGTAGCCAGGTTGTCATGTGCATTTCGCAATGATGCAACAGAGTCGCCACCACAGAGGGGAATTTCTTCAGCTAACTGTCGGTCTACTATTTCTCCCGCCATGTCTCTGGCCTCCTCTATTTCGATCTGCTCCATGTAGGGAGCAAGTTCAGGTGGGTGAATGTCTGCTAACTTTTGTTTACTAAACCCAAAGTTATTTTTTACTTCTTTTATGACATTTTTCAAATCAGGCCTTTTGGAGGCCTCAATAATTGCTTTCAGGGCTTTTTCCCTCTGATGTAGGTTATTTCGAGCTTCATTTAACTCCCTTTTCAGTGTTTTGAATTTCTCTTCATAGCAGTGTTTTAGGTTTTGAATAGAGTATGCTAGTTCTGCTTTAATGAAGGTGTTAAAGATAACAGTGGTGTCTACATCTACGTCAGCTGCAACACTGCCCTCTTTGGATTTAGCAACATCCGTCTCAGCTTTCTCAAGTTCTTTCCAGAATTCACTCTCTAACATCAACTTCCTGGTCAGGACATCAGCATAAACTATGGCCAAGCAATCTTTGTCACTTTTTTTGATGTTCTCTATGTCTTTCCATATCTCTGCAAGAGCTTGCAGGAGGTCAGATTTTGAAGTCTGTATTAACAAAGCCATCTTGTTCAACACTACTGCCTCAAAAGACAGAGTTTTGGCAAAGAGGTGCAAAGCTTCTTTATCTACAGTCTCTGGGGTTTGATGTTGATGGCCAACTGGTAATTGCTCTTCCAACGTCTTTTGTCCTTGTCTGATGTACAGCGATGCACTGAACAACTCGCTCTCTATTTCCGACAAGGAGTGCAGCTGTGAATCCGTGGTATCATGAGAGCCACTGAGAATAGTCCTGACTTTCTCTCGGCTATTTTCCACACATAACAGGGCCTTGGAATAATGTTTTTTGGCAACACTCCTTTGTACCTCATTTTTACTACTTAAGTCTTTATCAGGTTTAGATTTTGTTTCTGTCATCTTAAGATCAATCTTAGATATTTGTTCTGCTTGGATGGATCGTTGCTCCTCTAGATTCTGAGTGAGGTTTCTTAGTTTATCCTCAGTGGCCAGTAGTTTGGTCTCTAGAGCATGTATGATAGAAATAAACTTCTCTGGGTCACTACTGTGAGCAAATGTATCTGAGGAGATGTTTCCTTCAGTTAAATGGACGTCTTCATTATTATCACGACTGATTTTTTGTCTTGTGTCTGCAGAGGTACTGGTCAAACTGCTTGTGTCCAGACCTTCTTGATTTATGTATTTTTGGCACTGAATGCTGGAAAATCGTATCCTTGGTCTCTTAGCTTGAGACTCCTTATCATCTGGGGAGTTCTCCATCTTGGATGTCTTGTCATAGGAGAGTGGAAGCTCTGTATTTGGTGATAAAGAGACTGAAGTTTTGAGCCTTCCCTTTTTGCTCTGTTCTGGGATTTGCTGCCTTTCCATGCGTAGGTCAGCATAGCCCAGCTGCAAGGCATTGAGATGTTGCTCTAGCTCTGCGATGCGGTCCTCTGCAACCACTAGCTTAGCTTGTAGATCCTTTTCAGCACTACAGGGCTCAACCTTATCTAAGAGGCTTTGACTCATTTGACAAAGAAGCTCCTCCTTAGCTTGCAACTTCTGTTCTGTTTCCTCCAAGCTGTTGCCAAGCGCAGTCATTTTAACAAGAGCCTCTTTCAAGTCATCTTCCTTGCGTTCCATCAGCCTCTCATACATCTCTTTAGTTTGTCGGATCTCTTCCTCTTTTTCTCTGAGGAACTGGCTCATTTTCTGAAACTCTTGGGTAGCCCTCTCATATGAGTGCTCCAGGGTGTTGTAATCAGCCTCTTCTGTCTCCAGACGGTTGCGGAGCTTATTCACCTCTCGGTCCGCCTCCGCAATCTGGTTAAGAAGCTCCTGACAGCGGCAAGTGAGATGGCCTTTCTCTTCTTCTAGCCTACGCACGCTTTCCCTCAGTGACTCAACCATGTCAGTCTTGTGGGCCAGCTCTTCTTGCAACTTTTGCATTTCCTCCCTGCATTCTTTTCCTCCTGAGGCCTGCTTTCCTCTTAACAAGGCCTCCACCTGCTGCTCAGCCTCCAGCAGTCTGTTCTCCATCTCTTTCTGTGCAGATTCAGCCTCAGCTAAACTTCTACATAAATTCTGTCTCTCCCTCTCATGACTCTCTTGCATGCTATGCTGCTCCTTCCTTAGACGCTCCTCCTTCAGTGCCTGACCCTCTTCAGTAGCACTTAGCCGAGCAGTCACCTCTTGCAGCCTCTCCTGCAGCCTCTGTATCTCTCTCATGTGGTCTCGTTGCAGCGCTTGCTGACGCTCCAGGTGCCTAAGGGCCTGGTTCCTCTCTAAGAGACTAGCCTCTACTTCACGGAGTCTGTCTTCACTGTCCTTTAGCTGGGCTCGTAATGTGGTCTCACTACGGCCATGTTCCACTTCTTGTTCCTTTGAACGCTCCTGCTCAAGCTTAAGCTCATTGCGCATTCTAGCCACAGCCTCTTCACTGGCCAAGATTTCAGCCATTGCAGATGCTAGTTTATTCTGCAGAGCCTGTATATCAGTCTCATGGCGGCCTACAGCATACTGGGCTTCTGTGTAGCTTCTCTTTAATGTTCGAATCTGCTGCTGAGCGAGGTCCTGCTTGCGTTTTTGGGCCTCCAACTCACCCTGCAAATCTTGATTAAGTGTGTGTAAGCGTTGCCACGGCACTCTGTGCGGCGAAGAGGAAGGCGGCGTTGCATTCTTGAAAAAGATTGATGAGACAGTTTAATTAATTACACCACCTCACTTTCCTTACCATTTACAGAGAACCACATCTCGGGGGTTACCAGAAAATCTGTTTTCTGCTTCCTTCATATCAATCTCACTTTTGATAAGAGTGTTTCCCAAGCTTCCACTGCGCTTTTTCAGAGGTGACTTAAAAATTGATGGGGTTTAAATGAGAAAAAAAACTTGTGGTGTGGCTACTTAAGTGTTTTTTTAAAAAAAGAGAGGAGGGGGTAAAAAAATTGATGATGATTTGTGGTGCAATGTGATACAACAAACTGACAATCAAAACAAGATTACTGTCCAACTGAAAAGTGTACAATGTAAAAAGCAAATAGTTAAAGAATGCACATCTGAAACACCAAAAAGCATGCAGACATCAAGCTTGAAAAGGACACACAGACAAAGCACAAATGAGGTGAGAGAGAAAAAGCACAGCGCAAGGCTTCTTGATCAAGTTTCTTACCTTAAGCTTATCAGATCAAATCACATATTTTCCCAGGAGATGTGAAACTCCGTAAAAAACAGTTAATGAAAACTCATGCTCAGAACACCACAACCATGCATATCAGTTTCACACAATAAGCTCCCACACCTGTTAGTAGGATTTCATACAAGTTACAGGAGACACACTTCAATCTGATCTTTCATGAAGCAGTAGACTGTATAACAAAATACAATCTACACAGTACTGTGGTACAGCTAATAACATTTACTGCACCACATGTTTAACCCTTACATCTTGCAAACTCTAACACCATTCGGAACATTTAAATACTCAGGATTTCTTTGTCAAAATTCATGTTGCAATGCTGTTTGTACATGGTGTCATTTTTAGAATGCACTAATCCTGCATGATGGATGGTGAGTGTGGTACCTGCAGGACATAGCCCTCTCTGGCACTTTGTTCTCTCCCTAGTGCATTTTCCAACTGCTCTTTTAACACGTTGTTTTGCTTCTGTAGTCGGTCCAGCTCCTTCTGCTTCTGTCCCAACTGAACAAAGAAAGAAAGAGGAGAAAAAAATGCATGAATGGCACATGACACTCTAACAACACAAATATGTATATGAGCACATTGAGGAAACCCACCTCTTTGTCTAGCAGTGCAGCGAGCTCATGTGCAGGCAGCCTTTCTGAGCTTCCAGAGTTTAAAGCTGTGTTGATGGGCACTTGCTTCTCTTCTCTCAGCGGCATTGTCTCCACCTGATGCCACCGCTGCTCAATCTCTTCTTGGACGTCTGAAGTTGGGATGTCCTTATCTCCACTGGCAGGATGCATGGCTGTTGGGTGGTCTACTTCCATCCTTCCTTGCTCTTGGCATTCAGGTATCGATGGCTGTACCGCTGATGCAGTGTTTAGTGTGGAAGTCATTGTGACACTAACAGAATTTGGCATGTGATTTGCACTGGTTGCGCTATGTGCAGGGATACACCTCCTAACATTCTCCTTTTCTGCTTCTTCAGTCACAGAATGTGAGTGAGCACCTGACACAGAAGAGGTTTGGAGGGAGGAGGTAGAGATGGGAGAGGACGCTAATGAGGAAGGGGAAGAAGAGGGAGAGCAATATGAGGAGGTTGTGGACAATGATGAGCTGAGGTCGACGGTGTCTGCTCGCTCCTTCAGAGGCTTTTCTCTTTGTTCCACTTTAAACTCAGACCAGTCAAAAGTCTTAGAGCGACCCTCTCGTCTGCGCTCACGAACGCGGCTTTTGCGAGGCTCAGAGGGAAGGGCAGAGGTATTGTTGCCAGCAGGCTGTCTATGGACATCAGGCCTGGGGGTCTCAGGACTGGGGCTTGGCTCTGGGGTGGTCTGTGAACAAGGCTCCAACATCACCTTGGCTTTTATCGTCTCCTCAGGGAGGGATCTAAATAAACAAAAAGACAAATAACAATAAAAAAATGAGATGATTTGAACAGATTGCAATGATTTATTTACATTTTCAGCAGCGTAAGCTACAATGCTCTCACATAAAGCTTTGCTGGACAAACAACAATACATACATTTCTGGCAGAGCAGCATTATCTAATTGTGCACAGAAGCATCATGAAAATCAGAGAAAAAGCATCAACAACTAAATGCTTTCATGGAACACTGCGTTGTTTAGGGCTGAAAGCAACTTGAGTGTTTACAGTCATGGTCTGAGGAAAGCCTGATGCCTGCCTTTAGCTTCTATTTTAATGCAAGTTGTATAGTGCCTTAAAGTGAATAATGTTTTTGCAGAAAAACTGCACTCTGATTGGCACTTGCAGTGTTGAGGGGCAGAGCATCTTTTAAAAAAAGAACCTGACGAAATAATCTATTTTCACCGAGTTACGTGGAGGTGTCAGGAAGTGTGAGTAAGGGGGGAAAATGAGAAGGGACAGAGCTTAAGAATGAGAGTGAAGTGTCCGTGCAGAAATACCAAAAATATCACACATTCTCTTCTTGGAGAGAGTTGCCTAAGAGACATACTGGCAAAGTAAGGAGTGTGACTCAGTAAATGCAGGTCAGAACGTAAGCACAGTATCACATGTGACGAGCCATTTGAAAAGTAATACTCAAGTGTTCAAAACAAACAAAAAAAGAAATGTATGGGTAGATACAAAAATCCTCAGGTGAACTGCTCCAGAAGCCATTACATCCCAGCTCTACTCTCTATTCTCACTTTCCAATTTCAGTTGAGATTTTGTTTTTAGTCTGTGACCATCTCTAAAAATTACTGAGTGGACAGACACATTACAATGATTGTTTGAATAAGCATCTGCTGTTGATCAACAGAGGGTTGGGAGGACAATTCTAGCATGTTGATGTGATTGCAGTGTGTGTCTCTACAGTGGCACAACTGACAGGGAGACATTACTCAACAATCACATGACATAGGGTGGGACGACAAACACGCTGGGGCTGACATTGCTGAGCAGTAACATCACTGTTCGAGGAGGGGGGAGTCATTAAACACACAAGCACTCCAACCTGGGCTTCAGAACGGATAGTTTCAGAGAGATGTTTTTCCTGGAAGCAGGTTGAAAATACCAGTTGAGGGAGGAAGAGAAGGAAGGAAAGAGAGGGTGAGGAGGAGAGATGGATTAGAAAAAAAAAATCAAGTGAGAAAAGCAGTTGTTATATCTGCCAGTGGATGAAGTGGTAATCCTCTTTGGGTATTACCGGGTGACATCGGGGGCGATAGTGGGTCGCACATTCTTCATAATGGCCTGAATCCAGTTGCGACGGATTCCAGAGGTCATGGCCGACAGGGTGCACGCTCCCTCTTTACACTGAAAGCAGACAGGCATCTTGTTTGTTTGACTGACAGGGAAAAAAACATGTCGATTAAAATACCTTTTTGACACAAACATCTTAACACATGTTTTCGCAGAAGCCTCAAATAATAAAGTTATGCAGCAGTGGAATTACCTAAACAATGAAACAATGAAATGTTTGTACTGTCGGAGCAGACAGGCTAATTTATTGATGCCTATAACTAGATGTGGGTAGAAAATGTAAAGTACAAATATAAAGTACAATGTATAAACTGCCCAACTTTAAGTGAAGCACATTTTGGATAATGAGAAATAGTCCTCCATTACAACCTACATGCTCTTTCAGCTCTTCAACGCACGGACCTCTGAGAATGCTAAGAAATAATCTTTTACAAAATGTATATAAGGTTATTGAATGTGGAATACAATGTGTTGCTGTTATTGTCCTGAGCCATGACCATATCTACTTGACACTTCAGGGATGTTGCTTATTCACAAATGGTAGCTTCAGTACTATTTAGAATGGGTATAAAACTGGTGTTTTAGGGGTTTTCACAAAATGCAACTGTCAGTTCAATCTGTAGTGATATGTCAAAAGGTCTATGTTCAGATAAACTGCAGATAAAATAAATATACTATCATTAATCCTGAGATCAACAAAGAGCATATATAAAGCCATTTAAGATTTTTATATACCATTTTATGTTTAAAGCCTCCGGCTCTAAAACATAAGTAAGGTAGATGTAGCATTTCAAAGGTAAATACCTGGTTACTGTTTATTGTAGTTGACACCCTTCGGCTTAGATTGTGAAACATATCAGCTCTTAATGGCCCTTTAAACAGAAGCATCACCAAGGCCTTTATGTATTCAATAAATTTAACTCAAACCTTATACACAGTGACCTCTAGTGGAAGTTAAGTGATTTCTAAAAAAAAAAAACTCTTTTTTTTTACTGAAAATCTTCAGATAGCAGAATTTTTAACTTGTGTTCAATTCTTAAATTCTTCAGCTGATGTGGCAGAACAACAGCTCTTTCCAGTCTGACCATGAGGCAGAGAGAGCAGACAAAAATACTAGAGTTATTAATTTCTTGACACCAAATCCATGTTGTTCTCAGCCAGAGGACCAACGATCCCCTTGACTTCTCTATTTCTGACTTCCTCTTGAAAAAAAAAAGTTAAGGAATCTGCATCAAGTGAATGTAAACAAAAGATATGACCTTGCGACTATGGTCTCCACCTATAGGATTGGTATGGCAAGTTTAAATCTATATATAAATAACGAATACATTGCATTGCAACTATATGTGTCAGTAAGTATTTTGCCAGCAACAAGTGCTAAAAATGTTGAATGGTCAAAGGATTATATGACTAAAGTGTTTGTCATAGGCTTTGCAGTAGGATGCGTAGAACTGCACAACTGTTCTGCAGTTATAGTTAAGAGTTACCCAACCTCAAACAAAAATGTGAGTGATATTGAGCAATAGGGGGCAAGGACAGGGCTTTTGAATGCATGAGGTCAGGTAAGCTTTGTGCAGGATGAGAGGCACATGGGTTCAAGAAAACATGCAGGGCTGCCAACGGGCTGCAGCAGATTTAGACCACTATGATGTCAGCCTCTCACAGAGAGATGACAAGTCAAGTGACATCCATCATGACAGACAAAGAATAATTTCAAAGAGAAATGGCAAAACATGATACCTGAAGTTTCACCACATGGTGTCTGAGGCTGTTTATAGACTCGCTGGAGACAGCAGAGCTCAAGTGTGTAGACAATAAGTCTGGTGATTAATGACGCAGGACAATTGATGACATGAAGAATCAACACTCACCAAAATTTGGAAGCCATAGTTCCTCTGGACGGGGAACTCTTTGACATCATAACATGTGGAAAGGTCGATCTCACCATCCAGTTCTGAGGCCTATGGAAAACAGTAAACAGACAAAACAAAGCAATGAACAATAACAACAAATACAATCTTTCTTAATTGCATTTTCATTCAAATTAACAGTAAAAATTGCACAGTTTCTGAAAATATTTTACCTCCTCAGCTATTGAATCCTTGTAGTACCTCAAACTCTGATCTGTCAGGACAAACCAGTGTTTCTTCCACTTGGGGGAAAAAAAGACACTTTAATTAGATTTTCAAAAGCCCTCTTTGAGTATAATATGATCTTATTCAGAAGGGGAAAGGCCCAGATGGTCATATCATCCAACTAATGAGAGCAAATTACCATTCCATCATCATACAGCTTTGTCATCCATCCTTTTTTGAAGTTCAGCAGATCTGGCTGCAATTAAAAGAAAGCAGAATGATGTGATGCAACTAAATTAACTCATGTAATTTTTTTTTCCATTTCACTTCAGCTAACATCAGAGATATTTTTAATCAAAAATTATACACATTAATAGAAAAAGGTGGAAAAACAAAGTTTGTTAAGTCATTTTGCACATATTTCTCACAACATTAAAAGCTGTTAATAAATAAGCATTTGTCACTGATGTAAACAGGATATTTAATTTATATCTCCCTAAACACGTTGGAATTTTTGTGCATTTGTTTACATAAAGGTCACTTCCTCAACTCAAGCGGTATAAGGGCTGATTCGTGGCTCCAGCTACAGAGACCGGCTGGCGGGAGCTGGACTTTCCCTGTGAAACACAAACTGCTGTACACTGAAACCAAGCTCAAGTCTGTTTATAGACTCTTAAGTAAATCCCTCGTCTAAACCATGGTTCACTCAACAATACCTTGTTTTTGTTGAGCTTCATCAGGTGTGGTGTCACCGTCTGGCAGAGAGTCATTCTGATGGCTAACTGCTTTCACTTCATATGTTGACAATCTGTTTCTTTCCTTCTGTCCCGGGGACATACACACGACTGCGGCAGCTTCTGTGCTGGCTATTTATAATCATCAGTAGCCATGGCGGCAGTGGTTTGTACATGAATGTGTGTGTGTGCATTTGAGTGGGTGGGGGTGCTGGCAGCTGAAGCTCAGCCAGAAAGACCAACCACACACCGACTGGGTCGCCCCCTGTAGCACTCTCAGACCTCAGATCAGTTTTTGGGACTAGTGGGAGTCAGGAAGAAACCAATGCAACCTGAAGTAACTAATAATTTACCTGAATCTCACTTTGGGGATACTGAGGAATATAAGTGCTGAGGATACACTTGTTTAGATGAAAGAATAATTAAGGTTAACTAATCTAAGCTGTTTTATAGACTGACTGTGCCCATTACAAAAACATTAAATATAAATTTCTGAAAAAATTAGTCATTTATATATCTTATAGCAGTCTGGGTGACTAAGAGATTTACAGCACACGTTTGAAACTATACTTACATACTCACTATGATATAATATTTTCAAATGTTCCTAAATTTGAACATTATTTAATTGGTTATTTGCTCCTTTAAAAGAAATTGTTTTGTTTTTTATAAACGTTGTGAGGACAAAACTGTCATCTTGCACTCACCAAACTGCTAGAGGACATACCAAGCTGTGACAAATGACAAATGCCTTTTCCATGTCACGCTGTGTGCCGAAGAGTTGTTCTTTTGACCTCTTTGGTTATATACCAAGTGTATGATTAAGAGGCATTTCTGAATCCTCCTTATGTCAAAATCCCTTTGGCAGTCAGTTTGTGCAGAGAGAGGAATAAAACAACCAAACAAACAAGGCACAAGGCCACCACTGCAGCAGAATGAGTTCAACCTCTGCTGCAGTGCTTCAGGATTGGCCTGATGCTCTATTGGACACAACCGGCAGTTTTTATTAGTGGGAATGCACTGAAGGATTTTCTCTGCTCTTAATCTCAAATCACAAAGCCACTTTATGGGACGCTGAAATGATTTTTTTGAGTTCGCTGGCTCTGCTCATTTAAAAAGTACTGTATTGTAGAGGTACTCACAGTTATCGAGGACTCTGTGACTCTGCGGTCCAGTGACTTTGCTCTTCTTAAATTAGCAAAACTGGAGCTGGACTCAGAGGCTGAACGGTCCTTCCCTGCATCCAGTGACATCTCCTAGAAGATTAGTGTTAAAAAATAAAAGCAGTTCCATATTGAGGTCACTGATTCACTTAATTATTTGAGTATTTTACATCTATAAGGATTCATTTTTTGTAATGATTACCAAAGAAAAGAGCCTACATGTTTGTTAGCAAGATAGCGGCGCTCGCTGCGGCCTTGTCTCTGGATGAGCACGGTATTACTTGAGACTTCACTGGAGTTGCTCGTGTCCATGCGCTCTACATGTTGACCCTCCTCGAATCGGCCAATAATTTGAGAACGCCTAAAAGACACACACAAAAAAATCATTCTTTACAGAGATAAAACTTAATACACAGCACATAAAGCACAGTTCAACTTGAAAGTCTTGTCTGACAAGGGTTCAATATCAATCATTCTTAAATAACAACATTTTGCAGCACACTTAAAACACAGAAACAAAGTTTTTGTTGTATTTAAAAAAAAAGACAGTGATGCAGCACATCATCCTCAATAGGTGGCAGAATCAGCATAAAAACAAAACCAAAGCATGATATGGAAGCAAACTTGAGCCAAAATCAATTCCTGCAATGGACATTATTCTAGCTCCTTCTATGGAAAACGACACAAGGCAAAAATGATACTCAAAGTAAACAATTCAGAGTTACATCAAAGAATAAAGAGTTGTGTTATATGATGACAGATTAAACTTAAGAAAAGGAAAATTACTTGAATGGTGGATTAAACAAACTGCAGAAGTAGCAGCAACAGCAACAGTCAGGGTTACCTTAAGGCACTGCACTTGTAGGGTGTTTGCGCTTGTCTTTGTGTCTTTGTGTGTGTGTGTGTGTGTGTGTGTGTGTGTGTGTGTGCGTGTGTGTGTCTGCATGAAAAAAGAGAGGATATCAAACTGTTATGTGAACCCACCATCAGAACCAACCATCAGCATGTTTCAGTGTGCACAGTATTTACAGTAAATCAAGCATTTATGAAACAGTGTATGTGTGTGCTCCCAGGCAGTGCAGAGATGAAATGATAGAAAGCAGGAATCAGCGGTGACCAGCAGGGAACAGCATTGGGACAGAGGTGGAAGGGTTGATTTTGAGCATTAGATCTGAGAAGCTCTGTTCAGAAGCCCCTGGAAAAGATTGAAACAACAAAACAAACTAGCAAAGTAGCACAAGCAAAAAGGTAGAGATCAATAGAAAAGAAAGAAACACATGCATTTAAAGAAACCCCAACCATTAATGGCAAACCACTGGTAGGCAGAAGAGCCCCAAAGACAGCAGCCACAGGGTGGTGCTACAAACCTAAAATGCTGAGTGCTTAAAGCAATGCATGAGCTACACATACTGTAATATCTTACTTGGCATGCTATCCATGTGTTTAATGCTGTGCCAAGGGCTAACAACCAGTGGCTCATTAATGATTGTTAACTGTGTTTGGCTGCAATTATTATCTCAAGTGAATTTGCATGTATGTTTCTGGTAAGTGATAAATGTTGAGCATTTGTTTGACCCATCATAAAGCAGGTGCAAGAAACTCAAAATGTCTCTGAAGAAACTTTGTGTATTGTGCTGAGCATGACACTAATTCAT
>JAPZDY010000014.1:12058690-12081668 GCA_029783645.1 Ctenochaetus hawaiiensis | reverse complement strand
ATAACCTCTTACCTGCGCTCCTGCCCAAACAGCCGAGCCACCTCCTCCCTGCCAGGACTCCGTGTCCGTGCCCTCAGCTCTTGACGCTTTTTCTCTGAGCGGAAGGCTTCGCGGTAGCTCAGTCGGCGAGCACGTGGCACGTCAGACAGCACTGCGTACTCCCTGCCAGACCGGCCCACTCTTCCTCCCCCACCGCTTGTACTACCAGTGCTTCCTCCACCACCACTTTGTCCCTCCCAGGTGGGTGTAGTGCCGCTGGGCTCAGAGTCCAGCGAGCTCTGGGAGGAGCTGATGGTGGAGTAGCTGGGGGACACAAGCGCACCTGGAGAAGGAAGAGGATCTTGGGAGGGTTGATAAGGGGAAACTTGGGGCTCTGACTCAGAGGAGTACCTGGGACTGAGGGCTCCTAAAGAGGAGGAGGATGCTGAAGAGGACAGGGGCAGATGCTGGGGGGGCTGAGGATGCGGTGCAGACTGTGGAGAGGGCTCTGACTTGGTCTTCTCCAGAGAAAAGTAACCACTCTCCACTCGAACCTTGCGTCCAGTACTCATGGTGCCACCATCTGATACAAGGACACAATGACACTGATAACAAACACCCAAAACAGCATGTGCTAAATATGTAAACATGTAACATCAAGTATCTGTTTCAGTTCCTGACAAACTTGTGCTGAAATTACAACAGGACAACAACTAGTAGCTAAAAGTGATATTTGCCATGTCACAATGCCTTTATGCTAGCTGTGAGAAGAAACTGTTTCAAAACATGACAGCTGAAGTAAACACTGTACACTGTATGTTGAGGAATTTGCATGCTGTCATGTTAGTCCTCACCATCTTGAGTGGTTGAACTGGTCTCTGGCTGACTCTGGCTCAGCTGGCTGATGCAGGAGGCACTGCGGCTGTAGGGGATGGTGGCCCTGCTCCAGCGGCTCTCCTCCTGCCACAAAGTGGCACGGCTCATAGGGACACGTTCAGCACTGGCAATGCTGCTGGGCAGGCAGGGGATGCTCCCGCCACTGCTGCTGCTGCTGGTCACAGTCACTTTGGCAGGGCCAGGCTCCTGAGTGAGGGTTTGGGTTGAATGGAGTGGATTGGAAGAGGAGAGGACATAATGGGAGGTAAGGTCACAGAGAGACTAAAAAAAGGAATGAAAGAGGAAGGAGATTAAAGAGGAATTAAATACTGAAAGTAAATTCAAATAACAGATTTTTTTATCCCAATATATTTGTTTATTTGCTTCATATGTCCACTTTAAACCACAGTGATATCCGATCATGCTCAAACTACAATACCGAGTTATCACTGTACCAGGTTATTTCAGTTATTAGATGCTTCCTCTCTATTCAAGGCTGGACGCAGCCCAGTAACCTTGTAAGACTATAGTTTGGCTTGAAATATTTAGAGATGTTGTGTTTGGTGACACATGATTACACACATCACTGTACTATACATTTTGATTTTCTGACTTTGTATCTGCATGTGTCAAATAAATAAAAAAAACTGCTTTCATCAGTGGCAAAATGACTAATTCTGAGAGGGAGAGGAGGAGGATGTGTGAAAAGGAGAAAAGATTGACAGCTTGACAAAGAACAAAGAGTTCATTCACGGAAAACACACCTGTATTACTGAGGAATACAAAGAAGAAAATAGATTCTGCAGAGGTGGAATATGTTTGAACAATATTTTCTAGGACGAAAATCATCTAATCGTCTTCATCTCAGTAAAGAATACAAAGCAAAGAAAATCACTCATTGCCATTTTATTTAGAGCTGCACATCACCAATACATATTGAAATCAGCAGACCTGCGACATCATTTGAGTTCATGGGAAGGGAAAGCAAGATTTCCAAGGCAAAGCGACCCTAAAAAAAAAAAAAAATCAACCCTCTACCACTTTAATTACCACAAACATGCTTTTGTGCTAATAATTAATCACTCTTTTATTATCAGAGAGAGAGAGCCACCCTTCACCTGAATTAATTGAGGTTATGATAAATATACTTTATTAGGGCTGGGATTTCAAAGCTGAAGCAGGATAAAAAGTTTGGCCGAGCTGAACTCACTGGGTGTCCATTCATGTCTTCAGTGGAAAAACACTTGACTGGCGTAACTCCACCCTGCTGATCACAAAAGCCTTTGATGTTAATAATTGCTATGTTGTGCTGATCATAATCAATACAGGCAGACCCAACAATCTGTCTTTATAATTTATAGGTTCTGTATTATTGTAACTATGGTGCTTAGTTTTCTTCTTACTTGTGAAAGAAAACACCATTACAAGATTTTAAGTGTTTTGTTGCTTAAAAGCCAACACGAGAATCTGACAGCGAAATCACATCTGAGTTACAATGAGACATAAATACTCTGCTGGACATATAACCTTTTCTGTACCGAAGGTCAGATGCTTGAATTTAAGGCCACTACCCAGAAAACAAACATGTTCCTGTGCACATGCATTTATAACAGTTTCTGAGCACAGGAAGTGGGAGGAGAGAGTTTTCAAGTGGAAATGTGTGAGATGTAGAAAAACTGTATCCCACTTTCATCCAAAACAACTAAACAGCCTTTGGGACAATGACAGAAACTAATATTAGACAAGCAGTGAAAGCATAATCACCCTCACACATTTTCAGCCCGTTCTTTAAAGATTTAGCTTGACTACTTGCCTGTTATTTGGAACAATACTCCTTTCAAACATGCAAAGATAAAGATGACTTCCTGTAGCACAGCATCAGCCAGTTTTTGTTATTGCTTAATGTTATATCACAACATTCGTCAACACAATGTCAGGCTTGTGCAATCAGGAAGTGCTGAATGTTGAGACGTGCACACTGACAGGGCAGGTAATTAAACCCTCTCAAGTCTACTATTAGCAGGTTACCACTGCATTTTACAAGTGAAATAACAGCCACAATGAAACAATGATAGTCTGTTAACAGAAGAGTATGGCAGGTAAACTTGGATACACAGGAAAGTACATTTAATCAACACAGCTACAGAGAAAGCTAGACGAAAAATGACGCAGGTCGCATGGGACACAGTCAAGGTCATCACTGTGTCACCAGTGTCCCTCTGCAAATGAGCCTGTTAGTGTAAGCCCAGAAAGGTCACAGTCTGATTCAGAGCTCAGTCATTAGAGGAACAAAACAATAAACTTCAGAGAGAGTTTCTGTGTGCACTCACCACAAATTTGGCCTCACATCAAAAGGGAGGTAGTGAAGGGGGGAAGCTGTAACCCAAGGTGGGTGGTCTGTACTGCATTGTAATATGCCAATAATTCATCTTGTCACCGAAACTATTATTATGGTAATAAAGCTTTACCTAGTCCTTCTATTTTATGCCTCTCTACTAGGGAGACATCTGACTGCACAGACATGAAAAGAGTATTTTTATTCCCCATGGGCATTTGGTTTCTAATGGATGTCACATGACTTGCTGGAAAGATGCTACTCACCTTGCTTCGAGACTGTTCAGTGCAACTGTGTTTTAGTTTTCTGGTTGCTTGGCTTTGAGCAAAAATACCTAATATTAATTTTTAATAATTTTATTCCTTTAAGATTCCTCTTTTGCTCCAAAGGATGTGTGCTGTTCATCCAAAAAGATATTGTTTTTGCAATCCACTCTACAACAAATTAATTGAAAATCAGGCTTAAGAGCAGACAGCACTACACAGGGATTCAGTGGCCGAGTCCCAAAGTTTAACTTCACACACAAACTTTGAAATGCATTGACAGTCTGAGTTTATAAAGAATGTCACACTGAAACAAACTTTTTTTTTTATTTGTTTCACCATTTTACAACAAAAAAATCTTTGCTTCAGGCCATGTGGTTTTACAACATATTCATGGAGCACATAAAGCTGTTGCCGCTCCTTTCAGACAAAGTTTTAAAGGAAAAAAACTGTTTCGACCAGGTGCACATGGTTAATAAGTGAACGAGCAGGTGAGACAGAAGCTGCTGGACTTGATTATGAAACAGAGTGCTAAAGCAGATTCATATGCGAAACAGTCATGGACACATGCTGACGGGTACTGCTGAATTATTTCAGCAGGCTGCTGTCATCATTACCAGTGATCGAATCAGGAATATTTTGATAGCTCACAGTCAGGTTTGCTGCCCACTGTAAACACTGTTTACTGTTGGTTAAACCATTGACTGAATGATGTGTAACCTTCTAACTCACCTGTCATACCATTCAATCAATGTTAACACTATAATTCTTC
Source organism: Ctenochaetus hawaiiensis (assembly GCA_029783645.1). Taxonomy (NCBI): domain Eukaryota; kingdom Metazoa; phylum Chordata; class Actinopteri; order Acanthuriformes; family Acanthuridae; genus Ctenochaetus; species Ctenochaetus hawaiiensis. The sequence continues at coordinate 12,077,443 of JAPZDY010000014.1, read as the reverse complement.
TATTTTTATTTTTTAATGACCACTGCAATTAATTTAGACACATAAATGGCACAGAGTCTATTCCTCTTGAGCTGGCAGAAAAACAATGCATCTCTCTCTCTCTCTCTCTCTCTCTCTCTCTCTGAGGGGAAAACAGCCGGTGTAGTTTGAGTGGAATGACAAGCCTTCATACTGCATACTTTCACAGCTCATGTGTAAATATATATTTTCTTTCTCTGTTGTTCCAAAGGCACAATTGTCCCATGCAGTCTATTTATAGCCCTCACCTCATCTCAGTGGGTCATCATTTGTCCTTCAGGAATACTTCAGTTATAACGCAGATGATGTCAAATGAGCACAAATGCTATTTTTATATATTTTACTGTTCATCTGTATTCTCACATCAGTTATAAAATTATCCTCTTCACATCTATGGCTGTCCATCAACGTGCAGGAGTCTCCATGTTTATTTATGTTGTTATGTAGCATTCAAGAGGCCATCCACATATGACAGAAAGAAATAAAAGTAGCAAAACTATTGCACAGACAAAAACATGACCTTCACTAAAATTGGTTTCTTACTACTCTTACTGTGCTCAGCGTGAACAAGATAAAAGCACTTCATCATAGAATGTGTGTGAATAGGTGCGTTACCTGGTGTGTGGGCGGATCGACCTTGCGTTTTTTCTTCTGGTTCTGCTTGTTGGTCCTGGGGTACACAGTCAGAGCCTCCTGCCACCTACAAACAGGGACACAGTCAGTGTTATGTTGTTCTGAGACACTAAATGCAGACCAGCTGTGGTGGATCAATACATGACTGGGACAAAGTTCTCTGCAAACATTTTATTTGCCAGGACGAGCATGTTCATGACCTAATGCTACTAACAGATAAAAAGACACAACTACGATAAACAAAAATCCCTTCAACTCTCTGTGAGCTTATGCAGTGAAAAAACAACCTTTAAACAGTGCCTCTAGGTGGCGACACAAAGCATCTTAAAGCTTGGTACAGTATGGTTATATTACAGAATGCACAACATGAGTATTTTACAGCATAAAAACCAATAATAACCTGCTTCTACATAACTGATAATTTCAGATATTTACATTTTAAAAAATGCTCATATCCTGCAGTGTATGCACACCTGAGGGTAATGAGGGCTAAGACGTGGTGAGAAAAGATGGATGCTTTAACATTCCACAGCTCTGACCTAATCAGATCTAAGTGACAGCAATACTTTTTCCACTCCTCTCTGAAACCTTGCGCAAATGAGACTTGCATATATTGCAAACTGCAATTTTACTGTCCTCCTCTGAACCAGTAAAAAAGCGTCCATGCCTGCAACAACATATTTGGCTTTCCAGGCTCTACTGTGTGACTCTGACCAGGTGCAGCAGTTTGGTGTCATGAGTGTAGTAACAGTGGATATTTATCTCCACTAACAAATATCATGCATCCCTAGTTAAATTTACTTTTCTTTGATAGTTCATGTTGTCATCATTGCTCTTTGTGAGGTTTAACAGATTTTACTTTACTAAAAATTCAACTAATAGAGACACTATAGTCTCATTAGCCAAAGTGAATTTTGTCAAAAATTGTGGAACACAAATAATGTTCCACACTCATTGGTTTTTAAAAAACAACATACAAACTAAGTCATCGTACTATAGTGGTGCACTATCATTCTACTTCCACAAAAGACAATATTACTAAGAAGCATTTGAAGGATTTCTAATCTGAAAACAGTTTTGTTGTTTAGATTTTCTTTAAGAACTTGTCTGAAATATTCAGTTTTTTTTTTTATGTCTATCACACTTGTGGGTCCCGACTTTTAGTACAAAAAATAAGCATGATAAAGACAAAACACAACTAACAATCATACTGACTTTTGATCTGAGAACTAAAGAACATAATCTAGAGGTTTCTAAAATATTAGAAACCTCTGGTCCTTTTGTGATTAGAATAATCAAGTCAGTGACTATGGACACTCATGCATTAGTAAATATTTTTCTACTCCACCCACTTTGTAAAGAGAGAAAGTCTATCGTGTGGAAAGTCACACTGCTAACTGTCATAAAAATGTGACGCAGTTATAAATGGACGAGTCCCCACACAGCGCTGTTTTCATACTGTAATATAATGAGTCAAAAGACATCTCTGAGGAGCTTAACACATGAATATATATATATATATAAAGACTGTCAATTAATGAAAACTTTGCAAGGGATAATAGGATTGTGTGATGGCTCACAACCAACGCATGGGAGCCAGATGATTGGCAAGTTGGAGGAGTACAGTGACAGAGCAGGTAGCATAATGAAGAGTGGGTGTACTGAGTCACAGCTCCCAAAGCAAAGCCTTAATATGTATGCTAAAGCCAGGGAGGGGGAGTACAGTGCAGAGACACACTTCTGAATGTGCAGCAGTGGAGGAGAGGACAGAAGACAATCAAATTATGAGGCTTAAAGCTTGTCTTCTGTGATCTATGACCAAGCATATGGGGGTTTGCGAACACAGGGAGAGGGGCTTTGGGAGGCAGGGTGAGGAAACAGTTCAAGAATGTGCACTGTCACTGCAGTGTGGATTACAAGTCTCTGAAGAGCACAGCTCAAAGGAGACAGCAGGGGGCAGAGCAGTTTTGGCAGCAGAGGCAGTTGCACAACTATTCTCCCTTGTCCAAGTCTCTGTCATCCCTAACCACTCAAACCAAGAGAGAGAGCAGCAAAAAACCACACTGCCCACCTGAGACCACAGCCAGTGTAACACATACATAAAATATGAGAATTTTTCAATATTAACATTTCAATATCTGGCCGTAATTTCTTACCCGTTAATAATTTCTTTACACTCAGCCCGTATAAAGTGCTCTTTCTCAGGGGTCAGGATGCATAGTGAGTTCTTCTGACCCGTCCGCGACTCTCCATCCACCACATCAGAGCACTGGTTCATGTTGATGGTACCCTGTGGCAGAGTGCTGGGCTGGGGGACACAAAAGGGACAGATACATAAAGTGTTAAATGTGGAAGTGAACAGACGTGCCCACATATCCCTCCACATGGTCCGTCTTCTCACACAATCTCTCACAATCCGCCCCCAGCATCAATTTTCATGCCAAGCTTGGCAGGCCACACACTGATATAACAGTCTGCGAACAGGCAAATGTTCTTGTCAAGGGCTTGCTGTGATATTTTTGATTCTTGTGATATGTACTGTAGAATTTCAAAGACTGTAATTACATAATCCCATCGTGTATGCTGCTTTTTACTTCTCCAGCTCCATTTGTACGAGAAAGTATTGCTTAAGCAACAATTAGGGTGATTCAAATTGAAATTCAAGAAGTTGTTCATTGCTTTGATGGACTGGACATGACATAATTGTGTTTTGTAACAGGTGTCTCTATCCAGGATAAAGTCTATCATAAACACAGTAATGATGCACTCAAAGTTGTTGTTAAAGAATCTAGCTTAATTTGGAAGGAAAGAGGCAGTTAAAATAGGGTGATATACTGAATAAGGTTCATACAAAATGACTTTAAATCATACTAATTTACATTATTTTTTAATTGATATAGGCTTTTTTAAATTAAGATTATTTACATTGCATATGCTTCAAAGTAAATGCAGCCACTGCACACAATCTATGTTGTTTATTGTGCCACTAGAAGGAGCCTGAAGAACCTGTGACAGGACTGTCTGTTCCACTTATAAATAGTGCACGTTCATGAGTTCACTGAGGGGTCTTAAGTTTAATCTGTCTGATGCCTGGCTCTGTGGTGTAAACCCAACTATGCACTCTGACATGGATGCCATCTGTACGCCATAAATAACGTGACCACAGGACTTCTGCAATAATACTACTTTGTGTACAATGACTTAAGGTTTATGTAAGCATACAGTGGCTTTGTACGTAGACACGGCTCGTTTACAATGAATGGAGACATGCTGGCTTAACTTAGAACAGATAAGATGGTCTATTTATAGTTTTTTGCAGTGCATCGCTTCAAGAGAACATGCTGTGCTAGAAATACAGTTATTTTTCATTATGGTTTTGTAAGAGAACAAGTCTGTTAAACACCTGTGCATGTGCATTCTTGGACAAAAATAGTATTTAAAGGGTGTAATATTTTCACACAAATTACTATGTTAGAAAACTTGCTTAGCCTGACCTCCAAATGACTTTCTTAAGCAATCGCAGAAGGCTTGATAATCTTTTATCGACAAAATTATTTAAATTTGCTCAATGAGGTAAATGAATACTGCATATCTATGCACACACTGAGCCTGGGCAGCATTAAGGCCCAACTTTCACTCCACTAAATATACAGGCAGAATTATAGACACCAAAATACCAGAATGGTTCCAAGCTGTAAGTACCAGGTAGCCACAGATGATAAATTACAGCCCTCAGCAAATCAGTATATATTAGGAGACAGAGCTGGAGGCAAAATTAAAAGGTATCAAATTTACCTTAGCTAGTGACCAAATAAATTTAACTCAAGGACCTAATTTGTGCAGCTAAACCATTGCCTGTCAGCAACAGAGCAATTGAAGCCTATGGATGGCCTCTGATGTGGACAGAGAAGTCAATAGTTAACAGTTTGTGGTAATCCCACCCTGAGGGCAGATGAGAGGCCCTGTTCGTCACTGTTAAATGTCACTTTCATTCTCAACTCTTTAACTATCCTCTATATTTTAACGAACAGCAGAGTCAATATGTGGCACAGCACTTAAGAGCAAGAAGGATTTCAGGCTGGGTTAATTGGACTGCGAGTAAGAAAGAAATCTGAAGCAGCATGACATGACAAAAGTATAAACTTGGTCATGTCTCAAGTATCCTGAGCGCAACAGAGGCAGAGACTTGGTTGACCAATTTGTTTTGGTTCAACTTCTTATGCCAATAGCTTTTAAATGTTCCATCACCGAAGGGCTCTTGACTCCAAAGTCCAGCAGTGCAACAGCCGGGCTTGACAGACACACGGACAAATAGACCTTGGGACAGCTGGGCGAGGGCCTAGGCCTGCTTCAGACTGGACAGAGAGACTGGCGTCAGCTTGACCTGAGAGTCCTGTCACTCTCAGACATGGCCAAAGGAAGGAGATTTGGGGATGGAGAGTGGGAAAAGTGATGGGTCACAAAAGGGAGATTAGGTCTCAAGCTGGTGGTCAAGGAGAACAGCAGTGCAGCAGAAAAAAAAAAAAAAAAGGTTTTTGTGGACTATGACTTTGGACTGCCAGGCCATCTGTCTGAGTAAACAAATCCAGAGTACACCACACATGTGGGCTTGTCCTTGAGTTGGAGTCAGAGGAGGATAAACAGCAAAATATTTCAAATTCTGGGAACAGTTGTACAATCAGCTTAAGCCTCCAGTTTTATAATCACAGCATCGGATTCTCTTGGCCGTGGCAAATAAATCAGACTGACAACAGCTATGATTAAAAACCAATTTTCATAAAGCCGCTCACCTCTGAGAGATTGGAGTGCTTATATGAAGTAGGTGGTGGTTGTGTTGGAGCACAGTATATGTTTTGTGCTGGAGCCGTGCAGTAAATCAACACGGGACTCCTCACACACGTGTGCGCCCTCCCTGTCCCAGCACTGTGTCAGCTGAGCACCAATACACGGCCCCGCTGAGGGCAAGCCTTCAGGGCTGTAGCCCCCAGACCCAGGCCTCCCGAACCCACACCTCTCTGTCACCTAGCCTAGACCCAGTCCCCATTCCCCGGCCACCGCTCTCCACAATGGGCTCTTTGTGAAGCAGCACCAGTTCACACAATGTGGGATTGTCAGCCACTACAGTCCACAGAGCCACTCCTCCCCTTAACCCTCAACAAGGAAATGACTGAGAGACAAGAGGCCCAAACAAGTGTCCTTTTGTGATCAGCACATGGAAATTATGAAGCCAGCATAAACTTATTCTAGTCTCTGAAGTTGTTCAGACAATAATATGAATACTGTCTCTATGGGAATCATTGAGGAGAGTCTCAAGGGGCGACAGGGACAAATCAGATAAAGATTCAGTTTCTCTGGGTCAGTCTGTGATGACTGGAGGACATTTGTATGAACACGAGATTAATTGGCATGCATCTATGAAAAGATTATCAAAGCAGCAGCAAGATGTGCCAATTATGCTGTCGTAAAAAAGTAACAATTCTCTTTATAATCTAGGGTTCAGTTCACAACTCGTTTTTGTTTTGTTTTTGTTTATTTGGGTGGCTGAGGTGTTGGAGTGGTGAATAAGAGATTACGGGAAAATATCTGGGCTTTATTAACACTAAAACACACTGGAAAGGTAGATTAACTTTATTAATGAGCTTTATTTAAACTAGATATTAAAATCCTGAACACTAGTCTGCACATTAATTATGTGCAGCAAAAGTCTTTAAAAATTTGGATGAGAATCAAACTTGACACAGTTTAAACAATGAAGGAGGACAGAACAACAACTGATACTGTAAACCAATTCCATAACATGAGAGCCAGCAAAAGTTTTTTTTTCTGCACAAGACTGCATTAACACGTATATCCACTGAATAGTTCCTCTTCCTTCTCTTTCTTACGATACAGTATTCATATGTCTTGTGGTATCTGTCCAGATGCTGTGCAGCATTACTACACTGTTCATTAGTAACCAACTCTCTGTTTAGAAAATGGTAATTAGTAAGCTCCACACATGCAAGTTTGCCTTTGTACCCTTGGCTTCCTTCACTCTTGGCCATTCTGCAGCTTAGCAAAACATCCCATTCTCCCTGATGACACAGCGAGGGAAATATTTGCTTCTTTTGGCAGCTGGCTGATTGTCTAACTTTCATTTCTGGTTGTGAAGCAAATTCTCTTCCTCTGCCATTAACATTTTTGTGTTTGACGGACTAATTCCTGTCATGGAAAGCAAGAGTGCAGCTAAACTGACTCAGGCAAGAGGAGCATGAGTAAAAGAACTGGCATTCAACTATGCAATTGAGTCACTTATTGCAACATCTTTTTTATTACCTTCACTTAATTTCTCATTAATTTTCTAACTGTATGAATACACCTAAAAGATTGCTCAATGACCAAGTTAGCTATAAACACCTTTAAGATGATTAGCAACATCTGTTACTTTGTATAAGGAGCCAGTTTGTCTGCCAACTTTGGTGGTGACAAATTTAAAAGCTACAACTTCACTCGTTAAATTACATTACGCTTCATTGGACATGTAACAACAGGATCCTCACACATTGTTTCCACTTCCAAGTTCTACACCCTGCATCCAAAGTCATTTGACTTTGATCAGTTAAGACACAGAAGTCAAAGGGAAAGCTGATGAACTGGCAGAACTTCATTTTGACTCATGAGGAACATGGCCTAGAATTGGGTGTCTTTAGGGTCCAACATCCTCTCCTCATTACAGATAACAGCAATTATGCAATAAATCTTTCCTTAGCAACTAAGGACAACAGAGGTAAACACACATATTTGATACCAGTGAGCATGCCAACAACCAGCTGCAGGGAAATGTCCTCAGGTGCCAGACGGATGGAGTCACTTCTCGCCCTGCTACAGAGGATTATCAAAGTGTCTCTCTGTCCTCCTTAAGTCCACAATAATCATACAAACAAAAGATACACACAGCAATCAGGTTGTGAACCAGAGCTGACAGACTGTTCATGAGTGAGACTACAATCACCACTGTCCCAGAGTCCTCACAGTCCTGTAATTTTACCATAATACTGAGACAATGTTAAGCCAAGGCAATCACACATGATATTTACCTTAGCCTCAGCTATAATACCAACCCTAACCCCTGCCTGTACTTTAAACAAACATATAGCTCTATAAAAAGCCACATGGTGGATATCTGACATCTTTGTTGCAGGGCCAAGTACAGTTCTACAGGCATTCTCGCACACACCTCACTCCACTGGTATGCATTCAACACGTTCAGATGAATGCTACAGTACAGGCATCAGCTCTAAGTCTGATTACACAGCAGTAGCACTGCAGTGAAGACTGACTGCAAGAGCTCTGTATCAACAGAGAAGCATGAACAATAAAAATACTAAATCACCACAAATTTCACACATATTTGTACCAGGTATTTCAGAGAGGACTGTGTGTGGGAGCAGCGCTGCCCTTCTTTCGGAGAATGGTGAGAGGATGTGGGTGGTTGAATGCTGTGTTAGGAGGCCGGCAGTCGACAAATGCAGAGGAGGAGGAAGATGAGGGAGAGTTGGAGGATGAAGACCATTTTCTCTGCTAGTGATGCAGGATCCTTTTCAAATGGAGGCTTGGACTGTGCATCAGTCATTTAAATGCAACTGTACTGGAGCTCCATAAACCAGATCTTTCCTCTCAAGGGTAGAATAAATCAATGCATGTGTGGGTATCAAATTAAATCTTTTATCTATTATACATCATGTTCTCAAGCAACTACACACAGCTCTGACATTGAAGCTTTTTAATAATTTATTTGAGTGTATATTTGATGTACAGAAAATTAATAAATGAATAATGGCAAAAGGTCAAACAGAGTGTGAGAAATCAGTCTGGGTCTATGTCTGGGTGATGACAGAGTAGAAGGGCCGGCTGGAGAAACAGGTGCTACAATCGAGTTGTGTCATGTTGCGTTGGCTGTTCAGACTCAGACTGTCTAAGAAGAATTACTGTGAGTGTGTGTGGTTTCTCAGACTTGCAACTTTTTTTCCTTTCTGTGCTTTCCAATGCCCTCTAATCTACGTCAAAGCTGCTCCTTTTCTCTGCTGCTCTTTCCTTGTTGTTTTCTTTACTCCTCACATATGATGAACGATACCTCTGTTATGCACAGAAAGGTTACTTTGAGTCCAAAAATAATGTAAGGAATAGCCTGCTACATTAGCTGCTTTTATCAATTTTTAGAGTTGTTCAGCGGGGTAAAATTTTTACTTTGTGAGACAGTTATGGCAAATTCTTAATCCAAAGAAAGCTCTGCCAACATTTAGCAGCTCTTTAAATGCACTTTTTCATATGATTTCACTATTTAATTTATGAAATAAGACAAAATTCTTTTTCTTAGTAACATGTCAAATTTTACCAATAAAATTAAAAGGTAACCAATATAGACTGCTTCTTAGTCTCCTCCAGATTCCTTTAAGAAATGTCTTAATTTTGTGAGCTGTTACATTAAGAGAACCTTTTAAACTTTATGAAACACTTTCGACGACACATTATTATTTTGGCCTTCTTCTAAATTCAGCAAATGTTATGTATTAAGATATTTCTTACTCTGTGTCCATAAGTCCCAGCATGTTGGCTCCTGCTATTGGTCCAACAGTTAAATATGAAGAAAAACACATTTGACCTGCATGCGGAAAGATGAGTGTGTTCGGGCGAGGGAAGTGAGATCCAATGACAAGTCGTGACTTCAGATACAGATCAGGACGTGTTGAACTGCTACATGTGAATGCATGTACTTAAAGCTGTCCACATGTAATGGGCTCATCCAGGATCAATGTTAATACCAGGTATGGACAGCCTTTTAATGTTCTCTCAAAGAAAGTTCCACTCATTTAGTGACTAATGGAGCAGTCAATGTTAGGATTTCAGCTTTTGTATCAATTTTTTGTCTTCACTTCAATGTGCCCCAAAAACTCAGTGTCTGGAAAACTGCAGCGTCCCATATGGTGCTCTGACACAGCACTTTAGAAAGTAGGCCAAGGTGAATAGGCACTTATTATATGCTCCAGCTATTTGCAGGGTCCCAGTGACACCTTCTCTTATCAAAATACAAGCGACACATGAATGTCATTTACTCCTTCAATGCAAATCCGCAGAGACAGTTTCTGCAAGTCAGTCTACACTGGAGAAATTACATAAGACCTGCAGTCAGGCTTCAACAACCTCTTTGATAATGACTGCAAATCTGCGAAAGCCTTGCTAAATCAATGCAAATTAGCCCATCAAGCAGTAGGGAGGGGAAAATGGGGGAGGGATAGGAAAATGTGCCTTTGAGAATTCAGCTAAAACCTTGTTTTTGGAACCAGCTGGTTTTCCACAGGGCTGAAGAGCAGCTTCGTAGCTGGCACAGGTCTGCTGGTTAGCAGCTAAACTGACCAAAAAAGCACTGACGGGAGATTAACTTTAGATACGATTCATTGAGTAACAAAATCAACATTCCACTCTTTGTGTGTGATGTAGAACTGGTAACATCTAGCATTTCAAAACTAGTTCCACTTTAGTACCAGTATTTCTGTAGTACTAAAAAATACCTTTCTGATTCCTTTCCAATCTGAGAATAAAGGTTTCACTAGGGGGGCGTTTAAACATTTCATTGATCAAAAGTTGTCTCGATACAAAACATAGAAAAACAAGAACTTTTCATAAGTTTAGACAGTATAGATATACAAAATTCCTTGTTAAACAATATTTTTTCTCACAATAAATAAACAAGACTACGAATATAACCAGGCACTTGTAAAACAAGGTTTAATTTTAGTGCTATATACAATTTTTCATTACTACTCACAAGAATCAACATTAAAAAATACCAGGTCTTATTAGTGGAAAAATGGAGAATTTAAACCATCACAAACAACAGAGAGTTTACAGCATATCATCTTGTTCAGGTAAGCTAATATTTAGCTTATTTTGAATAATCGTATTGTCAAAGATATGAATGTTTTAGCTGAACACAGTACATTGATGAAGACAGACAAGATGACTTGTTAGTTTTTCAGTTGACCGTAACTCTTCTGATCTGAAAAAATTGCCAGAAATCTAGCCTGTCTCATTAATTTCTCTGATATTTATTGTATAAGTAATAATTATTAATTCAGTGCAGTGCTCTGTATTACATTTTACTAAATATAAATCTGTTTTCAGTTTTTTTTAATGCAGTAGTTTTTATTGTAGAAGGATAGCAATTTATTTAAGTAAAAACAGGCATTTTTTGTTGCTCTATAAAGCCTAAAAAGCACAGAAGAGAGAGCACTAAGCTGATTAGGTGCTGAGGCTGGAGGTAGGCCAGTCCATGGCTGCTTGAAATGAGAATTTTGGGCCAGCTCCTGAGGAAGCTGGAGTGAGTTATTAAAGAGCAAGTGGCTTACCAAACAACAATTATCGACAAGCCAACATACTTAAGTTGCAGGTTATTTGGATTTTACAAGCAAGACCTGATGAAATGAGGCTGAGAAACGGTAGTAAGAGCCTCTACTAGGAAACATTTTAACCTGAATATCAAATATTTATCTAAATTTGTCCCACATGACATATATGTTATATGCCTGTTACTGTGTTCACATGAAACATCACCAGATCCAATTCCGAGCTGCGCTTTCTTTCTTTCTATAAATATCTAGGCTGCAGAGCTCCGACCTTAACAGGTGGTTGGATTGACAGGTCACCGAGCTAAGGTTAAAGGTTAAAGGTCATCAAATACACCTGCACCTGTTGCCACTCTGAAAGACGTTTAACTGCAGCTGTGGCTATGGCAGACCATCACAAGGCAGCTGGCTATCAGACACCAAACCTCAGTTTTCAACTGGAGTTCATCCAACTGATACGTTTAACTGCAGTCATGTAATGCAATGCAATGAAATCAACTCTGCCATCTCCACACTCTGAAAGAGTAGAATAGTGCACAAAAATCTTGACAAATATTACCTCAATATACTGTTAGGCTACAGTTGCATGGGTCTGTTGTCAGTTCATAATGGCTGAATTTCCACATTTTAAACTAGAAATGCCTGTCAGTGTCCCAACACCCCCACCATCACACATGCAGACATCTACTAAACCTACCCCACTGTTTTATTAGTGCCTGTCGAAGAGCTGGCTAACCCCTCACCCTGATGCTTTAAATGAGACCTTTTGTCAGTGTCCTGGTCTAGTGTTTAGAACAAACTGAGCGAGCAGTCCGTCAGGCTGTGTTTGGCTTTATAGACAAGGGAAGGGTTGGGGGAGAGAAGTTACACAATACTGCTGGCTACTCACTCCAACACAAATGATTTATTGGCCAGTGAGAAGTGGAATGAAAGGCAGAGATACAAGAGAGTGGTAGAATAAGAGAAAGTGAGGAGGTAAAAGGAAGGGAGAGTGAATCGGACTGAGTTATGGGAAAGTAAAAGTGAGGACCATGCAACTGAGAGTGGACACTGGTTTAGCCAATGCCTCCTGGAGTCAGCCTTTCTCTGGATAATGAATAGCTGGAAATCATTTAAAAGAACAAGAAAATGAAAGAGGGCACAAAGAGAAGAATTGTTAAAAAAAAAGACATTTTGAAAAAAAAAGTTTCTTTTAAGGGCTTCATCATAATGCAAGAGTGGACTGCCATAAAGAATTTAACTCAACCTAACATGGAAATCATATTTAGCAAGAAAAAAATCAAATAACAATATTAATGAAAAGCTAGTGTATGTTCAACTGGAATCCCACATTAATAGAAAAGTGGTACCTTAGGAGAAACCATTTGCCATTAGTAATATAGTACTATTTCACTCAAGGTGCTGATAGACCTAGTGCCCTGTGTTAAATGATCCTGTCCACAGGCTCACGCAACAGTGAACACTAATATAATAATAGAGCAGGGGGGGTTAACAGAAGGACTGTCTCCTACTTGTCTTAAGCCTACATTAGTTAAACCTAAAGTAAAGCTGTCTGACCAGAGGTTATACTGTGAAAGATGCAAAAGTTTTCATTTTGGATGTTAGAGTCCCTCAGCTATAAAAAATGTGGTCAGATTCAAACATCTAGGTCTGATTCTCCCCTATGTTTCCTTCATGCATCATCCATCTTAATGCACACCCTCCTTTCACAGGTCAACTTAGCACAAGCCGCAGTGGTGGGCAGGTTTTCTAGAAAAACCATGTTAATCAAAATATTCATTACAGCAGAGTATTTTTATATGCTCTAGAGAGGAACTTTAAGAGAGGACAAAAGCCTACTTATTAGGTAAAAATGTTTTCCAAAGTGCCTTGGGTTTCAGTCTGACTTGCACCAATTTGTCGATGCATTTCCAGGTCAATACATGTCAATGGGGGCACTTTCTGCTCATCCAGTCAAAGGGGGCAGCTAAGTCCCCCTTCGACTGTGTATTCTGAGTGTGCATGCTGGAGAACAATGATGTTTTATTGACTGTAATTTGAATTTAATAAGTGTAATTTGACGGCCGTTATTTTTAGACTCATTAAACCTTTTGGCAATGGAACTCTCTCTCTCAGACACACACATACACACATACACACAAACACAATGGGGGAATGGGTGTGTGTGAGGGGGAGGTCAGTGAGAAAACATAAACCTTCACATTTGATCCTTGAGAATCCAGAAAAATCACATAACCACAATTAAGTTTAGCTTCAAATCAGCTAGGATCATGTTTCCTGGAGGTTTTATGTGTGTGTGGCTGTACACTAATGAAAATAACAGCTTTAAATTACATTTTTTAGGACAGTAAAAGTGGCAAAAGTAGAATATGCAGAACAGTGGCTCACACTGCAGCCAACCTCAGGAGTTTAATGTTTAAACACTTGATTCTGAGCCAGACAGTTACTGTACTCTGACTAAAGAAATGGAAGAATTTAAACAGTGAACAAGGAGGAGATAAGATTGTTATCTTAGCCACATCCGGGATGATGTGGCGACTAAAGCCAAGGCAAAAGCTGAAGAGCAAAGAAAAGTCAGGCAAAAAGGTCAAAAGAGAACCAAATTTGTTATTCATCAAGTGAAAAAAACAAGGCCCATCTTCGTTGAGACCCTTCAGTGTATTTAGCTTAATCATACTTATTTACAAACTAAACTCAAGCCTCCTCAGAAAGAACTCAGTTGGAAAATGGACTTGCATACTGTGTCACTTGGAGGAGAGCATGGCCTTTGATTAGTGATCAACATGAGCCGCTGGATAAGAACCTAATCGAAGCAGGGGATCTACGATCACTTCTGAGAGTATCAAATTCCTTTTGGTCTGATTTTTCTAAAAGTTTCTTGTGTAGTAGGTCAGGTCAGGCATCTCTAATGGGATCAAACTGAGAGTAAGGCCAGAGTTTTCTTGCTCATTAACCACACACTTGAGGATACAATCGGCTACACCATGAGTGCAATTGTTCACATACTTGCATATGCACTACATGTGTTGCTGGAAGATACCACTGGAAGGCAAACCAGAGAACTCTGACTGTACAGACTGTACAGACCTTCAGGATCTGCATAATGATTTCAGTGTCAGTTCAGCAGAGCAGCTTGCAGTCACCCTCCAATTTCTAGCAACAGACATCTGCTACCACCCCCATACTGCACCAATGGTTTATATACATATTGCAGCCTGTGTATGCATAGTGTTCATTTCTGAGCACACGCAAACGTGTCGTTAAAAGCAAATATATCTCCAGCTAAACGCGAACTCTTTGGCTTGCATCTGACAAGGAGACTTGAGGCTTGGTTAGGGTAAACAAGAGCTTGCCAAGTTCTCTTCACATATAGAAAGAAAAACTAAATATAGCTCTGTCTTAAGTTACAAGGCTATAGATAATAAGCCACCATGCTTTCCGATGACATTTACATTGACACTTGCTCATAACAGCGCCTGTTTTCCTGATAAAACCTGACAGGAAAGCAGTGGGTGTGGTACAATTTTTTTTTTTTAAACTTGTGCTCCCACAAACAGCATGTTCACACTGGATCTTGTGTTCATGAGGTGGCCTAATGCGTCACTGTACAGAGGACCAGCTAAGGGAAAAATCAAAAAAGCATCACCAATCATTCACTTCCCTGTACCCTGCAGTCCTGCACTCCTGGTAGCATGCAGTAGGGCGCAACATGCAGTATGTCCATGTTACCTTTTCATCTTATGTGTTTAATGCATACTGGCAAAACAATGCAATATATTTATAAAAATTAGAACAAAAGTTTGGTCTGATTGACCACAACATTCACAAAAATGTAAAAACACTACTGTTTTCATTGGAGGGACAGCTTCCCAGGGTTCCCTTGTCTGTTGTTGTACTTTTGACCCTTACTAGCTGACTGCACTACCTGCAAACTGTTTGCTAAAACTAGGGATGTTAATGCCCGGTATGTTGCACCCTTGCACTGAAGTTCATCTTTGACTGCCTGAACTTACCAAAAGCGGATATGATAATTACAAGGTCAGCAGCGCATGAGGAATTGGGAATTCCTGAATGGGATAAAACAGTGACAAAAAAAGTCCCCATTTCTATGAATGATAACAAAAAAACAGCAGAGTTTTTTTTATAAATACACTAACAGTGTACCAGCTTTGGGATGTGGGGCCGCCCTTGGGTTGAGTGGCAGTTACAGTGTTGTAGACCCTGAAGATTACAAGCTCCATGAATGGCTGTTCCCATGGTTTTGTGGCTTTGTGTAATAGGAACAGTGACCCCACTGTAATCCATGGCTGTTTACATTCCAGCAGATCGGTTCCTACTGGAACCATGGGGAAGGAAGGGCAGGGGTTAAAGAAGACTCTCACGCACCATATCTCTCAAAAACCAACACACACCTCACCCAAGACCCACAATGATCCTGATGGAGGACTGTCTTATCAACACAAGCTGTGATCAATATCTTATTTGTTCTTTACTGTCTTTCCTTTGAACCATCTGCTTCTGTCTCCAATGTGCTTTTCAGTCCTAAATCATTCATCCCTCCATCCTGTGCTGTAACACAAATTTGTGTACTAGAGGCCGTCTTCACTTCCTTTTCCACTCTGTTTCCCATGACTTGCTTTGAGTGGAAGACTGGCGCTCCCACTGTAAGTATCCCTAATTTGATGGGGTGGGGTGGTCAGCCTCCACTTATTCCCAGCATAGAGTGCCTGAAGGCAACATCACGGTTTAGAGGCCCTGCCAACTCATCCATTCCCTAGAAAGCTCTCCTCATTCCCAAACCAACACATGATAAAAGCTGCTAAAACTACTAAATATAGCCCACCATTTAATGTTTCACCGGGCTAGAAAAGGGACAGGGGTTATGCATGTTTCAACATGTCAAAAAGGTCTTACAAGTGTGAGGTCAAACACTTGCTGGGGTTGTATTTGCTTCTGCTTGAAGGACTCAGGCGTGAGGCAGCAGAACGGTGTGCCTCAAGTTAAAAGAATGCACAAATGTGTGGGAAATGGGAGGGAAGTCTGTCAAAACTCTCTCACTTACTGGACACTGCTATGGGGCATGGGTCCACTGTTTGAATTCCAGTAAACACAGGAAATTAATTGAGCTAAGATGAAATGAGAATGACTTCAACAACTGCACCGTCATGAGAACATCATGTTCTCCTCAGAATAACAGGGGATCTGGCTGGATAACTGAAGTCAATACAGTCTAAAGGCAAATGCAAGTTAAGTGTTTCAGAATGGCCTTATTTGTAATGTAACTCAATAGGAAGCCTTAAGTCATTTGAAGGTACATTGTTCTTGTTTAATCTGCAATAAAATACATTAACTGACAAGCATGAGAACCTTTCCGAGCACCTTCGACTGCTTTAAAATAAAGTGGGGAAATGATGTACACAATACACCATCAACTATTACTTTAAAGTTGACTGTTTCTCAGTCTTTAGATGTAAATAAACCAAAGCAAAAGAGGCACATCACAGCTGATAATGTGCATACAGCACTCAAGGTTGGAAGATAAATACCAAGTTCTCTTTAAAAAGGGGAATCAAGAGAGATGAAGAGAGAGAAAGAGAGAGAATTAGTCGTGTGGCTGATAACAGCATATCCCTGTGCTCTCTTCCCTTCCCCTTTTTTCAGCTGAAAGATAAATCGTGACTCAGTGTGAGCTGGGAGACCACAACAAAGATTGAGACATTACAGAAAAAAAGCCCTGCCTCGATCATATGATGAGGTGTGTGTGTGTGTGTGCATGTGCGCACAAGTGTTTATGTATCTCGGTAGAAAAAGTCTGAAATTAGGTCAACACTAGGTCAAAGGGAGCTAGGTACAGTGCGGGGTATTTGAGACCCCTTAGCGAAGCAGTTATTATAGTGTGGATGTTAATCATTTTAACTGACACTGACGTCATCAAAGTGGCTTTGTGGAGATGGAGGGTTCTTTTACACCCACACACCTGCCCTCACCATGAGGTGATAATGGTTTTTTTGTCTGTATGTGTGTTTCTCACATCGCTAAAACAAGTTGAACAGCTTAATCGCACAGTCGTGTATGGGTGGCCTCTGTTCATGTCGTTCTTTTTTGCTTCTCATTACCTTTGATTACTTTTAAGACCACTTAAGTCTGCTAAAGCTGAAGTCAGTTTAAAAACTGGGGTTTCTCGAACAACACCTGTTCTTGACATGGTCCCTGCAGTCAAGCACCCTCGGTCCCAGGTGCATTTACTCACACACACACACATGCAGAAACATGCAGCTCAGCACAAACAACAACTCAGTCTGATCCAGCCTTGCACATTTGTTTCAATGCTGTGACTGATTTTTTTTTCTATAGCTACCGTAGAAAGGCTTGCTCACCATATGACAGAGCCTAGAGACAGCTTCAGCCCACACAGCCGAGCTGTGTTTCCAGAGTGTTCTGTCCTGTGTCCATACAGTCAGGACAGAGACAGCCAGAGCTCATAACAAAACAGAGAATAACTTTCCCATGTTACACATGCCACGGTTAACTGTTGCTGGACAAAGGGACAAAACATGTTGCCTTGGCAACACTCCACTGAAATGACCGTGTTGGGCTGCTCTAGGAAAATCTAGCTTGTCAATCAGCACATACTGTAGCCTGGATTGACAGTGGAGTAAATGTCTTTCCTTCCATATCAACAGTTAATATATTACACAATGCCAACATTTAACAACATTTGCTACCTTAGATAGAACACATTTTAGTTCCCTACACTGGAGGCCTGTAACAAGCTATCCACAAAAGTTGCATCAACACATTAGTCTTGCATGGCAGCACATGTTCTATGCAGGCCAACATTTTCAGCTATTCAACCTCTTCATCCTTCCAGCCAGAACACATTCTCTCTTTACATCGCTCTAACTGGAGCAACTCTTTCTTTTTTTACCACTTGTCTCTTGCACATAACAGCTCTTTAAAGCCACCGCTGCTCTTAGCATAAAATGATGGCAGTGGTGTGCAGTGTTGGGTGTTCACTGTAGGTGGGAAACCCCAAATCGATGGCTCTCCCAGGCCTATGCTAACCCATTCCTTCCCCCCAGAGCCATGCCACATCCTGAAGGTTTGGACCGCAGCCCATCTGGGTTTGGTTAGAGCTAAAGACACAAGAGCCATAAAACTAGGCCGAGAGGAAAACAGAGGGGCACCTCCTCAACTACAACCCCAACCAGTGCTCTCAGATGGGGGCTCTGATGTGGTCTGAAGCAACGTTATCCTGGCAAAAGCTGGCAGTCTTCAGATGTGACCTGGTGTCTTTCAGTGTAAAGCATTCAAACTGATCTTTATTCTGTCTCTTACTTCAAAGTACATATGCTTGAAACTGTCTCAATTTTGCACTGAACACTTAAACTGCATGTAGTATAATATACAATACATCATGTGAGTCAGATTTAAAATCATGTAAACCACTGTGGGAATATATCCACTGCAAATCAATGATTAAAAAATGACGTTTAGATTAGAATTTTAGCATCAGTACACAAAAATTAAATGCTGCAATAAAGGCAAAGCTGAGACCATTTTTAAATAAGGCAAAAAAATGACAGCTAGCAAACCAACCACTTAGCTTTGATCACTCATATGAAATAAAATCAGTCCCACACTCAAATTGCTTTGGTGTTTTCTGTCATTTTGCCTTCACAAAATGTGTCTGTAAAAACCTATTTTTTTCCCAGCAGTA
>JAPZDY010000014.1:12023898-12048499 GCA_029783645.1 Ctenochaetus hawaiiensis | reverse complement strand
TACATGATTATGCTGAAGTATTGTTTGTATTGTGTAACTGCATTAGTCTTTTCAGTGAAAACTCTCCTCCAGTAAACACAGGTTGGCAGAGGATTAAATGGTGGCAGTGAAGACACAAACAATACTTGCTTTTGGTTCCAACAGATTAGGCATAGACACTCCTCTCTCCATTCGTGTTAATGGATGTAGACCATCATAGAAGAGCTACAGAATGAAGCACATGCAGTGGGAAAATGTCATGACGGGATTAGTCATGTCAAAGCTAAAAGACAAATAACTGCAAGTCAAGTAAATATGGAAAAAATGTATGCTTAAAAAGTTATATAATGAGAGAGAAATATATTAATGGACAAGCACTGCAGGTCCAGATTTGAATTGAAACTGAGTTGAATGTATAGTTCATGAAAAATGCAGAGTGGTGTGAGCTCAGCCCTTTAGAAATGCAGTAAACCAAACAAGGAAAAGGATGCATGACCAGCATTGAAGATCACATAAAGCTCCATTCAGTTCTTGTCACATACCTTTGAGTCTGAAAAGCAGCAGAAAAGGTAAAAAAAAATCAAGTAACGTAGATTATTTTTAAAAGAATTATACATTAAAGTAGTCTTGTAGTGATTTTCATAACAAATAGTAAAGATGTCTGCATGCTTACCTCTGAATCTGTCACCATTGTAATGGGAGAAATCGGCTGACCGGGGCTTAATGAGAGAAAAACACAGTATAACAATGATTTTGTGTTTCCCCATAATAGATATCTACATACTGTAACTGCATACAGCAAATATCTATGTAGTTCAAGGTCATCAATTCTATTCAGTAAATGTAACAAGTTGGGAAAACCCCATAAAATTTCCTAAATGTGTTTCTAGACCAACCTAATAAACACATAAAGCAATAAAAAGCATGTGACCCTCTTTGTCACTATATTGCAGAGTGGAGTTGTATCATAAACTTCAGAGGTAGTAAAGTAAAACCATAAAAACAAATAAAGATATAAACATAACTTCAAATCAATGTATATTTGAGCTAAATTCTGCCTTCATGTCAAAGGAATGTAATTATACAACCATGCTAAAGAGAGACACTGGTATCAGTTATGTTGTTCTTACCGGATTGAGGCCATTGCGGCCATATCCAAGCAAAGAGGATGTTTGGGACGTGGAGGAATTTGGATCTAAGTGAAAGTGAAACAGTAGACAGATTAGCTAATGTTTGGATGACTTAAAGTCAGATTCGGCTCTTTGCACGAATTGGATCAGACTAATCAGCGAAATATATGTTGCCAGGTTCTTTAATTAGCATTCTTTAATTAGTATGACTGTTCTGTAAAACAGACTTCTCAGTACTGCTCTATTTTAAATTTACATTTTCCATTAAACCATGTTTAACTTTAGAAAGCCTTTGTCCAGGTAACGTTAGTTTAACAGTGTCAACAAAAAAAAAATGGATCTGTAAATTTCATGATGGCATGATGATGTAAAAATGTACAAGAATACAAATACACTCTTTAGAACAGAACAGCTTTAACATCAGCAGATACTTTTAAAAGAAAGATCTAACAGCTGTAAGCAGCATTCAAATTAACTTGTAAAATTTGTACTTGAAAGCTGAAAAGGTCATATTGTACCTTGCTGTTTATAAATGGGAGGCCTCCTGTACATGTTGAAACCCTCTTCTGCAGAAAAAGAAAAATGCAGAATCAACTGATAATTCACTCTTAAGTGTTGCACAGCACAACCAAAATAATCTTTGTCAGTGTTAACAATACTTGCTTTGACTTTCATTACTTTATTTTACATTAAATGTATTTGAATTATGCAGCACAAAGCAACATCACATCACGTTTCATCACATCATATTTTATTTTGACTTAGAGGAGATAATTACTCTATTTTTGTGTGGAAAACTGATGAAAAACCTGACACCAGAATCAATTTACAATATAAAGAAGCATCTGTACATGTAACCGACTTACTTATAAAAGTCAATATTAATTGATTTAAACTTAAGTACTCTTTGAGTGTAGTCAGTGTGTGACACTGTACAATAATTATGGTGACCATAACATCATATTGCACTAAAGCTTTTAAATGAAACAGGCCAGAATTTCAAATAATGATACCATAATGAGCACATTTAAATTCACTAAAAGCATATGATTTTTGGACCTTTTCCGAGATTATAATGTTGGAAAAATTGACTTATTATAAAGACCTAATAACGTGATGTTTGTTAGCAGATTGTGAGTGATTTTCAGTTCCACCACAAACCAGTCAAAGCTCCTCTCAGCTCATCCACAAACAGATGATAAAACAAGCTTTAACAAAACCACAGCACCTGTATAAACAGGCCCAACTGAATATTCACACATTTAGTCAATCAAACCAGTTGTATAAATAGCTACTTTGATGCAGATTGGGTTTTTTTTAGCTTTGGGAGCAGTGACATTAAAAGAAGAGAGAAAACTACAACATGCGACATGGGAAAAGAAAGAAGATTGTTGAAATATCTGAAGGAAGCAGCTATCTGGCACAGAGTTTGTTTTCTTTGTCTCCTACAGTGAACTGATATGAAAAGAGTCTGTGTGGGCGACTGACAGACCGTCTGAACTTTGACCACTAGATGGCTCAGTGTTTCCAAGAATAAAGGAAATCACATCTTTGTGCCAACCTCTATTTAACTACTAATAATAACTTTAAACCAATGGCTTTTAGCTTTTTTGGTGATGTATAAATTCTTATTCTACCAACACACTCACCACAGTTTGCATAGATCAGAAAATAAAATCATGTAAATGTGTTTTTAACTGGAAATTTAAAATATAAAAAACAATAAGGACGTACCAGGAAGGGAAGATGGGTGCAGAGAGGTGTGGCAGAGCAGCAGAGAAGGGGATCTTACCTTTGTTGTGAGGGAGTGTGTTGTGACATAGAGGGGAAGTGGAGCAGGTGTCATTGTTGCCAGGGAATAAAGAGGGAGAAAGCATCAACCCTGCTTATTATTAAGTGAAGGAAGTGGGAGGAGGAGTTGTGGAGGCGGAGGAGATAAAGGAAGGTGGTAAAACAAGTGAGCAGTGGGGGAGTTTCATATCTTTGCACAGGTAATCTGAAGATTGAGAACTTGATTTTAGAGCGCCCCTCTCACCTGGCCGGTGGAAGTGTTGTGGAGATCTTGACAGAGTTGGAGTGTAACTATGACGATTGTACATCGCGTGAAATCCAAATGAGCCGTGGCTTGTAGATTTTGGTATGCACTTCCTCTCTTCCAAACTTTCCTTAAAAGAACATAAAAAACAGTGTCATATTAACAACAAATCCAAGCTCATCAGTGCCAGTGACTGTTAAATATGTGTGATATTGATGGAAGTCTGGTACAGAACAGTGTCAGTTTCCTTTCTGTTCTACCTTCAAGGTGTAATATGCTGAATTTCCTATAAATCAGTGTATAGACTCCAAAAGTAATCCCCAACGATCATCACTTATGCCTTATTTGAAATTTGTGAGGTTGTTTTTATCTGCAGAGATGCTGCCATCTTACTGTAATTTTTTATTTTGCTTTGTTCAGGACATTTAGCCATCAACCTTTATCCACTGGTGTACAGCCCCCCAGGTAATAGAGCTTAAGACTGAAATAAAAACGTAGCAACCAGACTACATTAGTGTCTCATCTCTCCTCTCTGCTCTAACCTTGTCATGTCCTGCAGGTCTGCACAAACACACACAGCAGAGAGAATACAGCACTGACCGAATCTCCATGAAATGCAGCATTATGGAGTCTTCCTGCAGGGTTGAGCTGAGATTGGGGTGTCTATTTGTGTGTAAAATAACAATTTTAAACTCTGTTTACTATTTTGTTCCCCATTAACTCCATTCCCTTTGCTGAGTAGAGGGGAAGGGGCCAACTTCGAACGTTGTGTTTGATAACACTTCACACTAAACACTAAGTATTACAAACACATCCTGCATACTGTAACTTTAACTAGGTAAATATTTACCTCTGTGGATACAGATACATTTCCTGGTGACTACAATGGAAAGACAGAAGAAGAAGAAATATTAACCAAATAGGAAAACAACACACATGGCAGTCACTGCAGGTGAAAACCTTGTATCTCCAAACCTATCTAATATGAGGAAAAACAACTATGATTTCATGAAAACAACAATGAGTCATTTAAAATGCTTCATAAGAGGAAGACATGCATAATAGTCTAACCGCTGTAATTCTTTATCTGAATATTGAAAGATAACCAACTTTGGAGTTACAAGGTTTTCACATAAAAGAGACATGAATCGTAGGAAACATGGGGACTAATTTTTGCTAATTTTTCTAATTACTAATCACTCAAGTAATCTGTCACTGATTATTAATGAATGCTTAGTGACACAGCATTACATTCATTCTCTGATTGTCATAAATGTTCCTGTTTATGAGCATCAGCCAAATTCTTAAAAAAAAAAGCAAAATGTATGTAGAGACTTAGTATCCTGCAGAGCTGCCTACATCTCGAATTGAATGTTTAAACTATTTTGTTAATTGGAAGCACTTTAATACACATCTGCCCATTTTTCACAGTAAATGTATTTGGACTCTGGTCCAAACAAAGTCAAATACCGGCACAACAAAACAACACCTCCCTTGGTTTGACTTGTAAATCAAACCAAGATAAAAACACCAAAACAATGACACACAAACATGTCACCGGGTATAACTGGGAGCACTGAATGAAGTTACCTCTGCAGGGCTTTGCCTGTCTTGTCTGTTGCCTTTGTTGTCCAAAGTAGAGGAGTAGCCATTGGCGCACTTATAAGATATCATATCAGGATGCTCTATATCATATATAGCCTTGACTCTGGGAATTGCTGCTAAGTCTCGGTAATCAATGATCTCATTATCTACTTTTGCCTGGGACCAGGACAGGGAGGAGAGAGGGGAGGATGTAGGTGAGGAGAAGGACACAGAGGATGGAGGATAGAATGAGCAGACAGTAGGCTTAGGTCAGGTCAAAGGTCGCTTAGTACATCACATCAAGGAGGAATGACACTTTAATCCAACAACACCTCAATATTCTGACTTTGGCACATTAAGTGGACAGATTTAAGATAATCTGAGGCTTGTTTCTGTTTCACTACATTATTTCTCGGGCTTTCATGTACAAAAAAAGGTAACTTATTTATATTTTGAGGTGTTTTGTTAGGAGTAAGGTTTATTCCACACAATTAACCAACAGGGTAATGAATTATAAAAGACTGCACAGTGGTACCAAAAGGACACCGAAAGCACTGGTTTGTTTTCACAAACAATCAAATGCAATCTGAATTGCCAGTGAATTCAAATTGTTTGAAATTTCCTTTTCAATATGTGGTTGATTTTTATCAGTATATTAATTAATAAATTTAGAAAATTTGCAGGCTGTTTATCCTTTAACCACAATTGAAATCATATTTTTTCTCTCACAAATGATGAAACTAGTTCCGACCAGTCAAGGTAGAGTATAAAAATGTTTCCAGAAAAATGCAGTTGATTTTTAAGCTTCTTTTACACTTTTTTTTTTACATTGACTATTTTTTAAGCTTTCGCCTACATTTACTGTCAAAAAGAAACATCTTGCAGGAGAGACACTTTGTCCATGCGACTCCCCTGTGTAAATAAAGGATAAATGAATGTGTATCAACCCACGATGAATTGTGCACCGTGGAAGATATTGAGCAGATGTTGCCACTAGAACTTACACAGATAGTCCTGCCTGGACTCCCCGGCGTGCATGAGTTCGGTCTGGAGCTGGAGCTTTCAGATGAGGATCTCGTAGGCTTAAGGAGGAAAAGAAAAACAGCTGTGTTTTGAGTTTGACTCACAGGATGCTGGGAAACATCATTGTATGTTTCAGTGTCAGGGGACAGCCTCCATTTTTGTCTCTCATAGAGATGCAAGTGGCTCATCACATCTAGTCTAGTTTCCTTGTTACTCATGTGGGCAGAAGCAAGCATAACGCAGCAGTGTTCAGCCTGGAGTCATGCAGTTTAAGCGCATTGTATTGCTAATGGTTCGCAGTCTCTACTTTTGTTTGTACCTCACAATTCTATCAACCAGACTTGTGTTGCATAGTACTTAAATTAAGCATTTTACCTAATGGTGAAACATCTGATTTAACTGTGCAGCTACTATTACAGGCAGGCATGCAACACGGTCAACAATAAAATATCAATATGCTACAGCTAATTTATTTTGAAAAGCATATGCATAAAATACTGTACAGGTGCTCTAAAAACTGAAACTTTTTTCCTTAATCAGTCTTTGATGTAAAAATTATGAGAAGAAATCTTGTTCGAAGTGTCAGAAGTGATCATTTTACTTCTGGAATTAGCACGCAAGATCTGTGTAATTGGCCAGCCCAGTGAGCAAAATGTTCCTGTTGCGTGTGAAACAAGCGAATGCAGTTAATCTCAAGACGTGAGATTACAGCCTGCTCACTCTAGAGGAAACCACCAGTGCAAAACAACAGGCCTGCTCACTGTATTAACCTTCAGTTCATGAGGGGGGAAAAAGTAATCAAGACAGGGGGTTTTTGGTCTGCCGACCTGAGGAGGAAGAGAGTGTGTGATGAAACGACTGGTTAGATCATCATACAGCAACTTATTCTGATAGACTACATCCTCCTTCTTACTGCAGTGACATTAACAGCTTATTTTAAGGAGTTGCATTTACAATATTTTATAGTGGGATGTAACTATGTGCATTGGCTAAAGCACAGTGCTTACGTATAACTTTGCAGTACATGCACTTTACAATATTCGATCTCTATTGTACTTTTCATCCCATTACATTAGTAGCACAGTAGATCAAAACCTTTCTATCGTGTGAAAACCATGAATCTCCAAGCTAAGTGGATTTTAATTCCATTTTGTTTCTGATAAAATTAATGATTATTAATGAATGATTCTTTACAGCCTGATTCCTTAACCAAACAGACTTTTTATACCACCTACTAGATACGTGCATGTGTCAGCATACTGCTTCTAATGAATATCTGTCACACAGCGATCTCACCCTGCAATTGTCCTCAGTTCTGCTGTTGTCTCTGCAGTCCGGGTGCCAAACCGTTGATCCTGTACAGGCAGGAAAAGTTACATACTGCAGGCATCATGGCAAAAAGGCATTTTAAAAGAAATGTGCAGTTTGAAAAGTGAACAGAAACCAATCTGAGCAGTGAACTTTTAGATTCCCTTTAGCAAACACTTTAAATGTACAGGCATTAATCTGAGTACACGTGCATAACTCTACTGTAAATGCATGTATATCCACATTGATACTGACCTTGCAGGAACATTTCTTCACCTTCTGTAAACATTTTGTCACATCGGCTGCATCGTGCACAGGTGGGGTGATAATGTTTGTCCCCTGCCTGCAGCAGATAATGAGAAAGAAGCATTAAACACCTTTTTACCAAAGAACTGGCAACTTTCAAAATTCCTTGGCAAATTCCCTCAAGACATGTTTTAAAAATAATCCCTGAACAGTTTCAATAAGGACTGATTAATTACACATTTAGCTCCCTTATTAAAAAATGTACGTAAAAAAAAAAGAAAAATCTGTGAATGTGCAGATGTGTTTTATGCAAGATGTCTCCTACTTCATCACTCCATTCTTAGTGTGTGTGCACTGAAGGCTTCGTGGTTCACATCCCATGTGTGTAAACTGCAGATATTTTAAGCAAGCACAAGAGAAACTTTCCCCCTTTAAATGAATGTGGAATCAAACTCTGCACTCAAATCAAATGTCATCCAAATGACATTTTTCTTGATAATTTACATGAAAGAAAAAGTGATAAAATCACTCAAAGTAATTTCATCTGATGATTTATTAATTCTACTTCAAATGAAAGCCCATCCCTTTGGTAGTGTTTTTGCAATGTTACACCTGTTATAATGAATGTGTGAGAACCTTTGACAGCATTAGGAGGTGAGTAGTTCTGTAAATAATTAAGATATTAAATGAAAGAAGAGGGATGAAGGATGGAATTCAGATATCTGTATTTCTTCATATCAATGGCACTTTTGTGAGAAGACATGACAAAATGTGTTTTAATAATAAGGGATGCAAATGCAGATAAAAATAGGAGCTTTTTTCCACAAAGAGTACATTTCTCACCTCTAGGACTTTTCCAGTTATAAACTTCTGACATGCTTCACATTGTATCCCAAACTGAAGCTGGTAATCCCTCTCACAATAGGGAAAACCGTCCCTGAGAAGAAGACATTGATATTAAACACCTTCATATTTTATCCGTGTGCAAGCTGTGATTGATACAATTCCACATTTCATCTAATCAGAAAACACACTTGTTAAGTTGTGGTAGAGAAGAATTGAGAATGAGAAAATATGCAAATGACAGATTTGT
Organism: Ctenochaetus hawaiiensis; assembly: GCA_029783645.1. Taxonomy (NCBI): domain Eukaryota; kingdom Metazoa; phylum Chordata; class Actinopteri; order Acanthuriformes; family Acanthuridae; genus Ctenochaetus; species Ctenochaetus hawaiiensis. The sequence continues at coordinate 12,040,101 of JAPZDY010000014.1, read as the reverse complement.
ATTTACTTGCTGATATATTCCCCACTCAGCACTTTCCTGCAGGCTTTACACTTGAAGCAGCCGAGGTGCCAGGGGCTACCAAGCGCTAACAGAGCCTGGCCATTCTTGATGTCTCTACCACAGCCAGCGCAGTCTGGAAACACACAGACACACACATATTTTTATCAAGAGTAGACAAACTTGCTTTTTCTCAGGTTTTTAATTTGTATTACACTTCTTATGTGGCACAGGTATAGAAATGAATAAACCGAGCCTTTAAAATACAAGTTCATCTGATGTTTCATCAGTGCTGTTTGAGTAGCTGTGCAGTTTCCTGTAGATCTCCTCTACAGTCCTGCAGAGAGATCCTTTTAATCCAGAGGCTTTGCGTGGTTGAATCCTTCATCAATCCCTTGTCTATCTCCAGTTGTTAGGTGGATGAGGTCACATTGAAGTGAACTTCACCATCTCTTTTAGTCCAGACTGAGTCATTGACCTGGCAGGATCCCAGGAGGTTAACTGAACTTGTAAGAAAACATTGATTTATTGTTGTGAGAAAATATTAAGTGCACCAGGAGGAGGTTTAGACTGGATTTAAAGACACTGTTTAGCCTGCTGTTAGCATCCTTAGATCCTTAAAGCAACATTATATAACTATGTTGTCTTATATAAAACAACTTAAACATCATTTTGAAGTAACTCTGACTAGTAACAGTGTGAATGTTGTTTCTCTGTCAGTTATTTTGCGCCCTGATTGTAACTTGCTGTACTGGGTAACTTGAGTAAGGTAGGAAACCCTACCATACTCTGACACAAACAAATATCACTAATATTGGTGAAATTTGTTCACATCTTGTGGAGAAAATGTTTTCTGGCTTTGCATCTAATGTTCTGTTGTTCTGCCTCAATTTTTTGAAATTTACAGGGTGTCTTGGAGTAACCTTCAACATATGCTTGAGAGAGACTGCAGCTTCTCTGTGTGCTGGTGTTTAAATCACAAAGGGACCAACAAACTCTACAGCATCTACAGACATCATGACAGAGTCGAAAAGATAGAGGCAGATGTTGATGGAGAAGAAAAGAGAGAGTGACTGAGCAAGAGGTCAGGACTGGAGTGAGGCTGAACTGGCACTTGCTCCATGTTTGAATGTAGAAGCAAATCTTTTAAGTCACTTGTTTTCAAACCAATCAAATCAGCCCATCTCGATAGTTAAAGCCAGTAGCATTTACAGCAGTGTGTTAGCAATATGTCATCTGTGGTGCAGGGTGTGTGAGCTTGACAAGCTGCTGTTCTGAGTCGTGTGCAACGCTTGTGCAAACTTGCTGCGCAGGGCAAAAATCTCTGAGAATGCATGTTTACTTCAAGACTAACTTTTGTCACATCGCTGTGACATAGTATTGTCCGTAGGTTGTACTTACAACAGTGGTGTTGCATTCAGAAACTGCAGGGGGCGCCAAATCACACATAATACCAACGGCTAAATAACGCTACTTCAAATACATGCATATAATCAGACATGACTCCTGAATGACTCTTAAGCACAGGATAAACTAAATATGCAGGCAGGCATAGGAGCCGCAGCTGGCCAATGTTCAGTGCATAATCCACTCTCTGATTATGTCTGCACGGAATCAAAGTCTTTGATCTGTTTTAAAGCTTTATTAATAAATGTTTTCTACATGAACACTGGGTCAAATGTCCTTGTTCAGAAAGAAATTCTGCACTTACTGTTGGGATTGCTGCTGTTGCTCGGCGTAGGAGACATGGTTCGAGTACAGCGTTGACAGAGGCAGTCTTTTCCAATGAAGGTGACACAGTCCCCAGCAGGAAAGGCCTGTCTGCAGAACACAGGAAGATACAGAGGAATAACTCAAAATCCTTTGAAAAAAATGTATATTTCTATCTCCAAATGTGTTTGCATGGACAAAACTTACTTGCAAATGGTGCACACAAAGCAGGCCGGATGGTAGGTCTTCCCCAAGACTGTGACCACCTCTCCCTCCACAAATTCCCCACAGTTGATGCAGAGCGTGCCATGAAGTCTCTGGAAGTCCACCGGGCAAAGAAAGTCACCATTCTTCACGAAGAAGCCACACTGACCCAAGTCACAGCCACAGACTGCACACACACACACATTGAAGGAGAAACAGATGACAAGATTTGCTGATGACAGACAACATTGAAGCAATAATAATAATGCAATAATAATCAGTATTTTTATATTATGTTTGGGTTGATGGACAATTTGAAATTGCCTCTTGGTGTCATTTGATCAACTCTGCAACTCCTATTGAGGGTTTTAGTTTCTCTTGGTACGTTAATTTGGTTTTCTGACCCATGATCTAGTTTTTAGTTGCAGCAGGTGGATGTTTTCATCCTAACATCACTGATACCCCCATTGAGGGCTATGACAGGGGTTGGGCAGTAATGGATTACACACAATCAGGATTATAAAAGTAAATTATAGAAAAAGGGAATCTATAATCAGCCCAGATTAAATTTGATAAAAGTTGTAATGAGATTAGGGGTACATTGTTAGGAATTACTTCAATACATTTTTGTGCAATATTTTCAATCTTTTTTTTTTGGAAGTAATCCAAAACTAAGACAAAAAAGTAAATCTAATCTATTCAACTTTTTAATTAAATGCATTATGTTGCTAATAACCAAATAACCTTGTGACACGTGTTCAGTAAGTGGTGACATTTTAAAGTAATCTGACCCAACCGTGGCTATGCCCTGCAGAGAGACAGAGTTAGCATGTAGCTGAGGACTTAATACAGCTGGTGAAGAGCTGCTAAATACTTATCAGCTAAAGAGACAGATTTCTGGCTGGACCTCAGAAAAGCAGGGCCACCCACGTAAACACAAGTGATGGAGTTACAACAGTAGTCAGTCAAGTGTTGGAGTTTCCCCACGGGTCATTACTGGGTTTAGACCAAGCCTAGTTTTCTGTGGAGCTGGTGAAGACAAGACCACATTTGGTTAAACTGTTTGGTCATACTTTATAAGCGTTTTCAGCTTGTTTTTGCCAGGTAAATATCTTACATAATGCTTCTCAAACAAACACACAAGAACTTTTTAAAAATAAAAAACACTGAATCGTTCTGCACTAAAATCTTAGTGCAAAACTAGGTGTTACACAGTTGTTTTCCAGCTTCATTTCAAATCTTTGCCCTTATCTCTGTTTTACACAAGACAAAAATTCAGTAGCATCCTCTCAGTTATGTTACACTTATATTGACTTACATTTTGACCCCTATAACTCATTCATCTATTTGATTTTTTCTTTACCTTTGTGTATTGGTTTACTTTGCCTTATTTATCTTCAATTATATTTCTTTAGATGAATGGACAGTTAAAATGGTCACCTTTTGTCCACCTGTTGTTATTGCTGGAAGTTAAAATCAACTACGTAATCCACCAAAGGGATGAGATAATTGCTATTTGGGCTGTCTGACCTTGTGTGTCTGCCATGGTTTCCTGAACTGAAGGTGTCTGTGTGCATTGGAATGTGTGTGTGCGTGTGTGCGTTTGTTAGTTTTCAGCCATGTGACAACATACTGAAAAGTAGAGAGTATTTTTTCTCAGCTTGTTTGGAGACATGTGAAACCACCCGTCCCTCTGAACCTGCCGTAGTCCTGCCAAACACAATGCACTGACAAGCCAAGGACAGATTTTGCTGCTCTATTCTCGTCCTCCTGCAACTTATTCACAATACACATGGGCCTTATTTAAAAAAACACAGTTATTTTGATAAAAAATGCTCAAAGTGTACATTCCTCTTTTCAATATGATTACTTCACAAAAATGACTGAGCTGAAATAAAAATAAATCTTGCATAGTCAGTCCTACAATGTTGTGTCAGTGTTAGAGAAAGGTCTAGCTTTACCCATTATCATTCTGCCATAGGGGAAAAAACAGTCTGGCTTGTTTGTGTTCCTGTAAACCAATCACAATCATCTTGGGCAATTCTAAGGATGATGGGGAGAAGAACGCTGACTGGAAAGTCACCTAATGGCAGGTTTATACCCACAGTCTTCTTGTGAGTCAGACTAATGGAAACCAGATGAATATTTGTTTTATGTTTTACATAAACGTATCAAAATTGCCTTAAATTCTTGGCTGCCTTTTTAAGAATCCATTTGGAATATTATCATTACCCCTAACTGTTATCTCCCTCATAAATTTACTTCAATAAAATGTAAATGGATCACTTTAACAACAACATCAACCCGAAAAAAATAGTCTCAGACAAACCTTTGCTAATGTTCTGTGTGGCTTTTTGAATTCAAGTAGATTCACAATTAAATTAAAACACTTGAAAGCAAATCCTGGTTCAGTAAAGCCCTGAGATCCCTTCAATCATAAGGTTTCCCACTGTGAAATTACTGCAGGCTTCTCTGCTCTGAAAGTCTTTTTGTTTCCTCTGAGCTGTAATCACCATCACAATGTGATAAAAGGAGAACGACACGAAGAGCTCGTCAGTTTTAATTAGTGGGAACAATAACCTGTTAGTGGAAATATGTTTTCCCCGAAACAGAGTAACTCAAGTGAATGACAGTGTGACAACCACAGTGGAGGCTCTCACAGCAGCTCATTGTAGATGTACAGTATTCAACACATTGATTTCGACGGCACCAACAAGATGAATGATTAATAGATTATGCTGCTGATTAGCAGATTCTGCTTAATTTAAAATGAACACACTGAAAATAAGTCTTTTTTAATTTGTTGTTACTGCTTGAATGTAAAATTGTAAATAAGTGTTTTAGCCGGATAAAGACTGGAAAATCAACATTCTGGAAATTTCAGAGTTTTCCAACCACAGTGCCATGAGACGAATAGGCCTCTGATCATAATGTGTTAAAGACAGCATTCATTTCCACTGCACATGAGGAATCCTGGTCCTTGGATTGTTCTTGAGTTTCCAAAATGTCCAAATTTAGACTCAGAGGGTTTAGGTAGGCCAGCACTGAGCTTCTTTTAAGACTCATAAATCTAGTCTGTCTAATGTGTGATTGCAGTACACTTCACAAGTATACCTGCATTAGGATATTGATGGTACTGACCCTTGCAAGTAAAGCACTTTATGTGGAAGTGATTGGCCTGGACTCGCAGCACCTCTCCCTTGCATGGCTCCCCACACCTGAAGCACTGGATGCCCCGCTTCCCTGCTTGAGTCCGGGGATGGCAGCCATCCTGAGTGTGTAGCACTACAAAAAAAGGGGAAATAAATTTACCAATTATCCAGAGTCTGAACAAACCCATTATTATTTTTTTGCTGTGGGCATGTCATATAAAATGTACTTATTGAAAAAGCCAAATTAATTGTTTTGGTCTTAAACTAAAGAGAGACTGCATAATGGAGCATGAGTCATATGTGGCCTCATGCAATATTTTATAGCAGTCTGATGTTTGTATCCATAAAATGCTGGGATTTGTATATTTTGGCTAGCTTTATTTTTGTATTATGGCAAGTAAAGATTAAAAAAGTTCTTTACCAGAGTTAAAGTAGATTTTAGTAGAGCCATCTGTTTCAATAAATATGGGGAAAAAAAACACTCCACAGTCAAGCTAGCAGCTATGTGAGGCTTGCATTAGCATAGCACTGCTCTGAGCTCAGCTAACACTACATGCTAACACTGGCATGCTAACAGTGGCTAACACACTGCTTCTTAACAACAATATTGTTTACTGTGATATACATACATTACTCAACATGCTAAACTTACCTGGATGTTTAAACATGCTAATTAAGAATAAACACAAACTGCAGACAAGGCTAATGAGAATAGTATCAAAAAATTGGCTGATTGTATGAAGGGAAAAGGGACTACCTATGATGGTATATTGCATCCTAAGGGGGATATTATATCTGTACCAAATTTTATGGTAGCCATAGTTGTAGTCAGCATCGCAAACCTCAACCAGATAGCTAGGCCAACTAAACAATATACTGGAACTATAAAAATGTATTCTGCGATATTTAAATGAAGTGAAAACTTTGACCTAGCGTGGCTAAAAACATGTCCATATCAAAACAGCTGCACACACAGTGCAAATCCAAGATTAGTTGTTTTTACACATTTTCCAATTCCTTGGACAGTATCAGTGAAAATCTTTATTATTCATGTGTTAGGTTTATCTTTTACTGTCTGAGCAGTTCTTTACAACCCAACAGTCCCCCATAATTTTCCTGTCTGTGCTACATAACTGAACGTAAAGTAGGTCTATAGACATACATATACATACATACATTTACATACAAAAACTCATTCACAGTAAGTTCTGGTGCACTTTATAAAGATATGCAAGCTCAGAAAGTAGACATATTTTTTGTAAAGTTAAAAAGTTTGTTCTCAAAATATCAGTAAGACTATTGTAACGAGTGTTGGTGCTTGTTTGCCAAAACTCTGGCTCATTCTGTAGCAAGAGGGCTCATTTCTTTTCCCTCTTTCTCCTCCATGTTTATATGGCAGCAGAGGCAGTGGATGCCTGTACAATCTAATCACAGCCCACTTGAAAGGTCTTGAATGTGATTAGAAGAGGAGAGAGAGGAAAGAATGCAGCACGTCGAGAGTGTTTTGTCTCACAGTTTGTAGAAACACGGCATACAAATAGATAGAAAGATACATGAGCGCTATCTTAACTTTTTTTTTCATACACAGTTTATACAAATTCACATATTAGCAAAATATCAGCTCCATTTGAGATAAACGTCAGTTAATCTCAGATGCACAAACATGGATGTTTGAATATATGTGACCAACAGTGAAATTTGCACACATTTCCAGCTTAAAGGGAATTTTTTTTCTTTACCGCTCACTTCACCCAACTCAGCTTCTTGAATACTGAGGAAATTGAGTCAAGCACCATCGGTATGTGGCCCAAAGTCTGCTGCACGACAGGAGAGATTTGTTGCCATGGTTGCAAGTGTGTAGTTTCAATCTAGATTGAGAGACCATGCCTCCCAAAGGTGGAAATATAGACGTTCATTGTAACTGTAGTTTTTAGGCATATTGTGCAGAGATGTGATCATAGACATCTACTGTTCTACCTTGCATGAGACAAAGGAAAACAGTTTTGATCACACAGGGAGAGAAAGACTTTGGTGACGTTCATCCATTGCAAATGTTTTTTGCCAGTATAAACAACAGTAAGGGGCATTGTATGATTGTAATGATTTAAAATTGGATCTAAAAAAAATGTTGTCTGAAATACTTGTTATTTCTGCCCATCATAAAAAATCCTAATGAGAAAAACAACCCGTCTTTTTGGCCATGGCACTCCAACAATAACCACAAACCAGCCAACGTGGCCTTTGCCCTTAAAAGCCTCAGATATTTGTCATGGGGACGTGCACAGACTGCTGCAGCTTGGACATGTTTCAAATTTACAAATGACTGGACAAGTACATGCTGTACCACATAGCATTATTTCTTTGGTATACAGTGCATTAAGGTTTGTGTGTGACAGGCGATTTGTCTGAGTAAAGGGGTAAAACGGATGTGAGAGGTCCTCAGACGGATAAATCTGAAGTGTCCAAAATGTCGTCCACTCTGTCTTGATCTCTCCCAGAATGTGAAGCTGATATGGTGTCAAGTATTAGCAAATGGTAGATTTAGAAAGAGAGCAAATGGAGAGAAACCTGAGACGAACAGCTAATCACACAACCCGCTATCTCCAGCCATGAAAGACTGCATCTGTGTGTGTCTAAGTGTGTGTGGATGTAAGGAGTAAGGGAGTATCTATGTAGAAGTACAACAGATTCTATTTTTATGTACAAAGTCATGAAATGTAAAGTGTTCTTAGTACACTATGTAAGGATCTATATTTAACCACCCAGTATAGCACAATGAGGTCTATAATAACTTTTGTATGGGCTGCAAGCTATATTTGGTTTTAGTGTGAGTATTAATAATAATTTTTTAGTTGTTTCCTTACACAGGATGGTTTCATTATTAGTAATGTAACTAATGAGTAGTCTTAGAAGCTCTCAAGCAACTTTAAAGATATAAAGCAACAGGAGATTTCAGATTTTAAGCTTTTATCGGCCAACAATGTCTTTTGAGTGAAGAAATTTTTAATAAAATTTAGAATGTTCACAGCAAGGAGATTATGCACCTGAAAGAACGCTCAGTTTGTCAGGAACATAGCAGAATATCAGTTATTATTCACTAAAAATAATCCTAACAGCCTCAGATTTCTATTTGAAAAGCAAACCTTCCCTAAAATATTTGACATTTAGCATCTAGAGTGACTTTGATTCACAATTATTAATACTTCTATTAAAAAGCTTATTAACTGAGATGCAAAATGTGTATAAACACTAGAATAAATTACTTCTATTCATTATAGGTGGAGCAATTTCAGGAGTTTCTTCAGAAAATCACACTTAATTATCTGAATAGCAGGAGGCAAGAAGCTTTTATTTAACTTTCCTTTGTCTCTGCACTGGTTTAGTAAAGTAAGTAAAAGTATTTTTCCCACAGCTTTACTCTGGTTAACTAAAGAGTCACTTCACCGTTGTGTAATAATCTAAATCTGCTGCAAAATAGAGCAAGTGCAAAACTCTGCTAAATTCAGAGGTATTGCTCAAATCACATGCTGGTCTTACCTAACCAGGATGCTGTACGATTAGCTGTGACAGCTGTGACTGCACTTTTCCCCACTTGGCAACAACAGCTTTTACCTACAAATTCACCTTTGTTTGCACATTCGAGAACATTCATGAATCTTAAAGTGTTAAAAATGTTAAAATTAGAGCATAAATTGATGTTTTTTGGCAAAAGTGGTCAGATTTCACATACCAGAGCTTTCACATAGCTAAATACCAATCAGGGCTGAATAAATCACAGATAACGAGTAGTTTAAACAAGATTCACATGAGAATACCACAATAATACTTTGAGGAATAGTTCAGAAAAAGTCACTGAGTTTTATAGCAATCAAATGTCACCTCAGGAAGAAAGCCAAAAAGCTTAGAAGGCACAAAAAGAGACAAAAAAAACTATTCAGAAATGTTCGTAAAGTAATAAATTTAGTATGCTAATGTGTCACAATGTCATGTGTCCTTTGTGAGAACAGATTAGGCACAGACACTCTTTGTCTGAAGCTGCAAACAAATTACAAGTATATGAAGACAAACAATATACACAACCAAATACACTTCACACAGACACTCATAAACACACACAGGGTCTTAAAAATGTCTACCTTTCTCTTTCATGACAGCTGGTTTCTACACGTCTGCTGGAGCGCTCACTGCAGTGGATCAGAGTGAGGAGAGGAACTAACCGGACTGCTGGTCCCCGGGAAAAGGGGGTGGTTCAAAGCACAGAGGGCAGGAGTGTGTTTGTGTGTGTGTGTGGGTGGGCTGGTGGGTGTGTGTGTGTGTGTGTGTGTGTGTGTTTCCAAACAAAGAGGACAGCAGAAGTGGCATTAAGTGCTCCTCTACTTCCAAACCATGACCTCAGCCATGCTGAACAAGAGAATATCTGAAATGCATTTGTGAAAAATGTTTCTTCCACAGAAATTAAAAGCTGAAATGCCTTATATGTCTTGTTTTAGATGTTTTTAATTTCTTTTTTTTTCAGATAAATCACATTAACTTATCAAGTTTCATCAGTTTACATTTCCTTGTGTATGGTTAGTCATTGACCTTCAACAACCAGTTCAGTTATAATGCACTTAAAACTGGTGGATAGAGATTTGTGCTGTTTCTTTGCAGGAATACCTGCATCTATGACAAGACTGTTGTTGAATACAGATGACTCAGTGATTGCATTAACTGCTGTTCACATTCCTGGTTTTCAAATTCACTTTCTAGCATTATGTAACCCAACTTTCTTGAACTCTTAAACTATAAATGCTTAAGTCTGCATAGGCCAACTTATAGCCCATTACATCTGAGAAATGAGGCACAATATGAGACCTGCTTTGTTGTTAAAATTGAGATAAATAGTTTGTTATGTCTGCCAGACATGTTCTTTGACTTTGATTTGTGTGTTGCGTGCACATTATTTATATGTGTGTGGTGGCAGCAGAGCAAGTTTAGACAATGTCAAAGGGTTGAATCAAGTCCTGCTGAGTTAGCTCATCAGGTAGGTGACAGCAGAGTCTTTCCTCGCACGCCAGGGCACCAATAATGTCCTTATTGAAGTCTGACTGACCAAAAACCAAAAGTATTTATTTGAGCTCAGAAATGAAGAAAATATCATAATGAACACCAAAGACTAGCAGATTAGAAGACACAGCTTTACTTTACATGTGTACAGCCTTTTTTTTATATAATGGCTAATTTTGTCATTTAAATTTTTTTTTCAAAAAAAAAAGCAGAGCCTTTACCACAACAAAGAATGTGTATACTAACACTCAGTATATTTTTTCAGGTTGTCTCTTCATGAAATATAAGAAAGAGTAAGTATATTCAATATGTTTAGAGCTATTTAATGTCGTCTTTATTCAACTGGTTGGAAATTAATAGATGTTTGTCACATGGCACAAAACACTTTATGGCCAAATATAGGGCATAATGGCAAATAATTTTGGTAAAAACTAATTAATTTAAATATGTAAACCACACAAGGAGGTATGCTGTTCATTACCTGACATCTCTGCAGGTATGCTGGCCAACTTTTCACACAGGATGTAGTCATTGGGGTTGAGGAACGGCAGCTGCTCCATCATGGACTGTTTGGGAATAAGGTAGAGAACCTCCGCAATTTCTCCATCTTCGATAATCGACATGCGCCTGACGGAGTTCTTCCTCTTGACCCGGTCCAGGACGACCATCTCATTGCTGTGGCCGGTGCCGCAGATCCTGCCCAGGCTGCTGAGCTTGAGGAGGCCTGACATGCTCATGCTGTCGAGGCTTTCAGCCAAACAGTTCAGGCTGCAGACTGACTCTAAGTGAGACACCATAAAGCAATCCACAAGATGTCAAAGCCCTCTGTTGAATGTCAGGTATTAAGTTGCTCTCTCTAAGACTCGGTAACTGACTCAGCGTGTGTGTGTGTGTGTGTTGTCAATCAGGCAGTCAAAGACTAACTCCTGCTGCACGCTTCTTAAGAAGATTAAGTTAGGTATATTTTTAGGGTTTATCTTCACAGTAAACAGACGATGTGAGCTCAAGGAAGTCTCTATCAGGTGACCTTCTTCCCTCTATTCCAGTGACATTCACATGAGATTCATCCTTCTAGTAATCTAGTGATTGGGGCACTTTTTTGAGAAGATTACAGTCTATCATCAGTCTATCATCAGTTATATATGCAGTTATATTATTAAAATCACCATAAATGTCCAACATGTCTGCACAAGTCAGACATTTTCTCTCCAATGTTTGTTTGGATTATGACTGAATACAAGACCAGCTCGACACAAAAGAATTAATTTTCAAAAAATCTTTCATATCCCTGTGACTGCAAGTATTATAGCCTACATGTATGATTTCTTTGCTCAGTAATCTATTGTGTTGGTCAGCTTGTACTGCAGTCTTTTTAAATGCTTAGCTTTAAAACAATGAGCTCTCCACATTTCCACATTTAACCTGGCACAGAGTCAGGAACAAAAGGTTGGCACACAGAATGAGGATCTCGGGAGTATTTGAGGACTGCAGCATTATTCAAGATCTGAAAAGTCAGTCCAGATCCATCTTCACACTCTCTGATATGCATTTTGTTGAATTTTAATGCTAAAGATTGTTCAGACATTTGCACCGTGTGGGTAATGCGTAAAAATGGGAAGAATTCATTGAAAGCACAAGCTCAAATATCTATCGGGTAACATTGTCTGTAAAGAAACACTTATCTAATCATCACACAAATCACAATCAGACAAAATAAACCACAACTGATCTTTCAGCTATTTACAGAAGTGACAATTTATGTTTTCACCTGAACAACTTTGGAGGATGAGTTTCTGCTTCTGCATTTTCCTGGGTAGCAGTTTGCTCATGTATTTTGTTTAACTGCAGGCTTTTTCTTAATTTAACAAGGACGGAAATTAATGCAGAATGTAAATGTCAATAATTAGCAACAGAAATGACAGTCCTACAAAGATCATATCTTATTATTTTACGGGTCACCAGTGTAATAACTCACTCATAGTATTACATAAAAATGGTACAGGAGAAAACTGATAAACATGTTGCTGCCATATTTGTTTGTAGCCATTAAAATGTAAACTGCATTCCTTTAGCTGCTTTCAATATGATGGATGTGATATGAAGCACTGTATTATCTGTACCTTTTCACTATCACCTCCTCCAAAATACTCACTCACTCACTCACTCACTCACTCACTGACCATAAAGTTTATGATGTGCAAGAATTCAAGTAACTAAAATAGAAGGTTTTTGAGCTGAAATAAAAACCAGTGAGACAGACACATTATGATGGAGGCCTCTCAACCTCAAGTCAACTGACTTTATCCAGTGCACACAAATGTGTAAAGAGCTCCACCTACTGGCTATAATCTGCTAAAACTCTGTGCCAAGTATTTCAGTTTATGCTTTTCAATCATACATAGCAGATTGTAATCTACATTAACAAGACCATTTTAAAAATTCTGTAAAATCGTTAAACCTGCAACAGCAAACAGCTAAGCATATATGTAGGTACTAAGATTATTTTTTGACTCATGTGGCAAATAAAACACCATAAAAAAGGTGAATTGTATTTTTATTTTTGCTGTTTCTGTAACATACAAAAGATTAAATTCCCTTCTTTAGAAAAAAACTGAAATCAGTAACAATTAACATTCAAACAAGGCATTCAATTATATCATTTTTTCATTTAAAAGAAAAGCTTAAAAAAAGACATGACATTAGAAATGTTGGTGCCATGCATTTAAACATGATAAAATGATTTAGTGACCTCAGGAAGCTTCAAACAGTCAGTTCTGGCAGTACAGTTGATATCTGAGTAATAACACAGTTGATAAAACGCACTTCAACTCAAACAAACTAAAAAAATCAAATTGTTAAAAGGAAATTTTTGTGTAATTATATTTTTTCTCAGTTACCTGCATCACTAAAAAAACAGCAATACCTGGATCACATTAATACATTATATTGATACTGTTTAGGTGTAAAACACTGTTTAACAGAGATTTATTCTGATTCATTAAACTTCCCAAGTATCTTTAGCAACCACAGACCAATGAGGTTTCAGTGAGGCGTTTAAAAAACCAAGTTCATTTCAGTTGATGGGACGAGATCGGACCGTGTCGTCCTCCTCATCCTCATTTTGCTCTTCCTCTCCCTGGTTGAGCGGCTCTCTGTCGGAGTCTCTCTCGAGCTGTTCTGACCTCTTGGTCGTCTTGTTCAGGGTCCCGCCCTGTAAAAAAACAAAAAGCACATTTGCTGAACACACAATAGGCACAGCACGTATATGAAACAGCGTACAGGCAGCCTGTTGGATGTCTGACCTGTCTGTGGTCGACGATGTTGAGCAGCACTGAGGTGATGATGCAGCTGATGGTGTTTGCCAACATGAAGATCATCATCCTCTGCCAACGCCACAATGGAATTTTAGTCTCACTAGCCAGGAGATAGAGAAAACAGTTAAGGTAAGTAAAGATCTAACATAAAGCATAAAGCATAGACAATCCCATGATGCATTGCAACTGAAGTTCTTCCTACTTAGACTTGGTGCCCAAAATCTGTCCAACAACCAGATTGGACACTCCAATCCCAATCATCTGTATGGAGGTTGCCAGACCCATGGCTGTTCCCAGAGTCGCCTGAGGCACCACGAGGGGAATAGACGGCCACATGCTCGCCTGGAAAACAGCAGAGATGTTTTTAATTAGGACACATGCTTTTTTTCTACATGATCTGAGATTAGGTGGTAAGACATCAAAATGGATCTAAACTCACAGCGGCAAAGGAGTAGGTGACTCCAAGCCATATGGTGGAGACCAGAGGAGGGACAAAGGTGAAGGCCAGGAGTCCAAACACAGGTAGCGTGAGGATGGCACAGGCCACGGCGAAGATGCCCCGCAGACCCACATAATCCTGGAGCAAACACAAGAGAGAGAGAGAGAGAAAGTCACATGCTGCACCATCTTACCTATTAATTTCACACTGCTTCATACAACAGACTTTAAAACAGTGCAGAAACAGGTTTAGGTTGCAGAAACTTACTATGAGAATGCCCACGCTGGCTGAGAGGACCAGTGAACTGTCATAAACCGCCCCCGCTATATAAGATGCCTCCTTCTGGCTGTAGCCGTTGTACTTATCCTGAATGAATTTACTGGAGAGAAAAATGATTAAGTTTAAATTACTTGATTCTTTGTAACCGTTTATGCACAAAGATCCAATCAGCACAGTGGTTTTATGATATACATACACACAGTCTCCTAAACTCTTCAAGTTTTTTTCTTCTAAATTAGCTCTGGTGCTTAAACTGGTTTAGTTCAGGATTTTTGGCATCTTAGCACTATAAAGCAAACCAGCCTGTATTTCCACTGGTTTCGAGCAGAGCCATTGTAATAAAGGATGCTTCATCAACAGAGAGGCATTGCACAACACGATTTGTTGATTTTTACTTTTTAGATACTTAAGAATTTTGAGCTAAAATCATTTTAAATTCTAAATGCAAGACACTACATTGTCTGTGAAAAACCCATCTAAAACCTGAAGGGTTATTGATTCAACCAGGTGAAAGGAGAGGACAGATCTTTTTAACCAACTCCTTCTTTCTTAAACTACGAACTTATAAATCACCTTGCATCTGCGATGAACGGGAAGATGCCGTTGTAGAAGAACATGATGGTGAGAACCAGAAGCCAATATCTTACTGACAGGAGCTTCACATCCTGAATCCTCTAAAAAAAAACATAGAAAAACAATCATTTAGACCACAATATTACTTCAGAGAACACGCTACAAAACATTTACACAAACCAAAAATGAAAAACTGGGGTCAGATACTGTTCGTACCACTTTGCGGGACTCCTCTTGGATGGCACCATCAAGACCCAGCTGCCTCATCCCAATCTTGTCCAGGGTGCTGACTATAATGGCAGATGAAAAGCCCAGAACACACAATAATGCTCCTAGAAAACAAAGCATCATGTGACAGATAGCACGAAAAAAAACACTTAACACAACTCTTCCTTTTACAACATTATTTTTATGATTTAGTTATGGCAAAAACCTACCACCCCAGAGTGTCCACTCTATGCCGTATTTTTCCTCAAACTTCTGAGTGAGGAAGAAATTCAGGACTGAACCCAGGCGAGAGAAAGCCAGGGTCAGACCGAAAGCCAAAGCCAGCTCCTTCCCTTTGAACCAGAAGGCTGTGATGCGGTTCTGAACAACTAACAAGGAAGAAAACGAGAGAGCAGTTTAAGAAGGTTACCTCTGAGTTAACACTGCATGCATGAGTCTGACTTCAGTGAGGCGGGCTTACTGGTCAGAGATCCATTGCCTGATCCGAACAGCAGTCGTCCGGTGAGCATAAGAGGCAGCAGATAAGGGGTTCCTTTAAAGTGGGAGCCAAGAGCAAACAACGACGAGCCCAAAACACACAGGAAAGAGAACAGAAACACTCCAACTGCAGAGAGGAGAAAATTGTGTTTACCATGAGTTCCCATTAATCAGTTGTTTGGTAAAACACATTAGCAGATAAGATAAACGCAGACTTACAGCGGTTTCCTAGTTTGTCGATCAGGAAACCAGCCAGGACCACCACCACTGCATTCCTGTTGATAGCAAAGAGCAGCACTGACTGACGCTGTTTTCTGATAAAGACATTTATCAGTTTATCACACTTCAGTCAATGTATGTGTGTGTATGTGTTTGTGTGTGTATGCATACGTCCAAGCATAGATGGCATAAAGGAGATTGTACTGCTGAGGGTTCATCCCCAGTCCCTCCACACAGTCCACCGTCCCATTGATCACCGTTGCATTGGGACACGTCAGGTTCTGTCAGATGGAGGGGGGGGAAGCCAGTGATAAAGGTTATTGTCAAAGTAGCCACAAACTGAGAGAGGACTGTTGATGTTTTGTTCAAGAAGTCTGACCTCCTGCTCCCCTTCACTTACCCCTTGGAACTGTTCCTGCAGAACACTGGGGATGTCGAAGCAGAAGTAGGAGCCAAACGTCAGCAGGCAGTTGAAGAACAGCACCACAAAGCGGTAATATGCTAATAACAAAGAACAGATCATTAGTTTTTCCTGGTTATTAATATTTAAGAGTTTAACTTCACT
>JAPZDY010000014.1:12008273-12022104 GCA_029783645.1 Ctenochaetus hawaiiensis | reverse complement strand
TGAGCGTTGACGAAAGAGTAAAAGTAGAATACAGAATACTTGAATATGTTTTTTCTAAGATTGTAATTGTACCGGTAGTTTTTTAAAATATAATTTAAAGAAGAATAAAAAAATCCTTGATTTTTGTTTATTCCAGTTAAATAATAACAAATGTATCAGACAGATTTAATAATTTGTGTACTATATATGTAGTCTCATTTTTTTGGTCAGACCAACTTTTCAAGCAAGTTAGTCAAAAAAATCTTATCAGGTTTCCAGAGCAAACAGAACATTTTATGCTTTCCAAATTTATGAACAATGGCACAACTGTATGCTTACTTTCATTCAATAGTTACATTAGTTTCCTCAATATCTACATATTCACATTTTCATTTTAATCTAGAAGCAGTTTGCAGAGGTACCTATTTCAGAACAATGTCTACTATAACACTGGGTTATAGGTGATGCAATAATGTGTACGTATCACTTATGTTGGCTGAACTACTTATAATGCTTACCATAGACCTACCAAAAATAGAGATGCTTAAGCAAAATAAATACTTAAAAAAATTGTAAAGTGTCCCTACAATACGCTTCTTGAGTAAATGTACTTAGTTACATTCCACAACTAATGATTAAAAATCTATAATCTTGCCATGGTCGTATGAAGAGTCTCTGCGACCCTGCAAAGTCCGTGCCTGCTTTTTGTATAGCGCGTTTCAGATGGTTTGTCCCTCAGCGGACACCGTTGATGTTGTTCTAAACATTGCTAATCCACTTCAACACTTTTAAAGCGTGGCAGGTGTTGTTCATAATGATTTGGATGAGGTTTGGATAGTTTTATTTAAAACTTAAACATATGAGATGTCTGTGCTGCGCAGAGCTAAAACATGGGAAATATCTGAATCTGAGGAAAGCGACGCTGAGACAAAACCCGGTGTGACGTTAAATCGAGACGAGAGCCGTCAAACAGTAACAATCAGCACAAGTTTAAAGGAGGAGGATCAGAGTTCAGATCACAGGTGCAAAAGCCTCCCATCGTCTGCGACAAACAGTGAGTCCAGTCAGTCTACTGCTTTGTGTCCAACAGGAGCAGCTGGACGTGGCACCCCGAGTCCCGCAAGGAAACGCCGCAGCAAGGAGGAGATAGAGGCGGATAGACAGAAAGCAAAGGAGAAGAAGGAGGCGAGAGAGAGACAGAGAGCTTCCAGAGCCCGAGAGAAGGAGGAGAGGAGGCAGGAGCAGCAGAGGAGGAGAGAGGCTGCGGAGAACCTGAAGAGTCTCAGGCCGGAGAACTGCCTCAAGTGTCTGACTGTCTGCATAGATTCAGGTACTTCATGCTACCTTCAAGTGCTTTCGGAAATTTTCATTTTAACGACTGCACAGGAACCGGTTTGGGATACTTTTTTATTTTTCAACACAAACAGTGTGTTTCCATTGAGTCTTTTGTATTCATTGAACTATTAATTATTTGTTTGCAACTGCTTGCTTTGTTTCATTATGGCCTTCTAAACAAAATATTTTTTGCATGCAAGCTTCGTTATCTGAGCTTATAAGGAACAACAAGAGGAATCACCTGACCACCTTATGTCTTCCACAACAATGATCATAGGTTAAGCTGAAGTCCCTGTGTGCTTTTCTCCAGCTCTTCTGCAGCAGGATGGTTCAGACATCTTGCTGGACACCCTGGCTACATTTGAGTGGAGGTGTAGCATCGAGAGCCAGCAGCTCCCGCACAGCATCACATGGACCAGAGATTTACCTCAGGTAGGCAAATCCTTTATCAGTTAATTTGCATATTTTGCATAGTTTGCGTATTCTAACATTTTCTGATTTCTCCAATGTTTTTCTTTAGCAGGGAGAAGATGACAGGAGCTTGGTGGAGGAGGAGCAGGTGGTTCTGGTGCTGGATCCGACTGACTTCATGGACATGCTGGTTTCTGTGAAGAAAGTAAGCGCGTGTTTAATTTGTTGTAAAGTAACTTAGATTCTCTTCACTCTGACCTTAGCTGTGTGGTGTTCATACAGTCCACTTCATGCCCTCCTCCATGTTATTTTGTTGTCACTACAGATGCTGGACAGTGAAGAGGAGGAGGCGGGGGTGGGGCCTCTGCTCAGTCCACTTCTCGAGTGTCTCAACCGGGATGCGAAGAAGGTGATCACACTCTTGGTGAAAGACCCACAATTAGGTTACAGGTTAGTGTGTCTGTTTCTGTGATTGTGACCTCTGATAGAAAGATACTTAATAACTCAGTTCCTCTCTTATTTACTCACTGCAATAATCTTTGCTGAGAGAGAAAACACTTTTCCAGTGTTGGCTAACCTGACCTGCTGGCTTACACACCAACAGCACCACTGCTTGTGGCATGTATTTACAAGCAGAGACACTTCAATCTAAACTGGGAATGGAGCATCTGGACATTGAGGAGGTCAGTTTACTACATACTTGATGTATAAATGTTCCTGTACACTTTCAGGTTCTCAGGCTGAGGTTTAACTAATCAGGTCTGAATCTTTTATTCTTCAGGTTCTTGTGTACCTGCAGCTCTGCAAGAACATCTCACTGGTCTTCCTGGATGGCTGGCAGGAGGTCACTAACCATGTGTGTGCTGTCACCAAGGCCTTATCAAAGCGCCCTTTCAAGTATGCAGAAGCTCTGGTCATTGTGACATGATCAAGTTTGTGGAGTTTCTGACAGAGCAACCAGACATCCTTCCATGTCTTTCCAGACTGCTGACGGAGCGAGCAGAGCTGCCCTTCTGTGTGGACGGCTCGTGGGCCAGCGGGGTTCGGGTGGAGAGGGACGGCTCGGGGCTGATCCAGGTCTGGAGCAGGCAGATCCAGCAGCTGAACAGAGTCAGTCCCACAGTGGCTTCCGCTGTGACCGCGGCCTACCCGTCTCCTCAGCTGCTGCTGCAGGTACAGCAGGGTGCACTTCAGAGCTCAGTGCACACAGGGTGGGGCTAACACCAGCAGGAGTATTTTATCCACCCACTGTCTGCGGCTGAGGCATTTTGCTAAATTAATGGTTTTTTATCCCATTAATTCCCATTATCCCATTTTTTATCTTTTTTTTCATGAAATTGAAACATGTTTTATATCAACAGGTGAATTTTGAAAGGATTTAAGCTCAAAAAGTAAAAACAAAAACTTGAATAATGGATGTAAATACATAAAATAACAATGTGTCAGGAGCTGTTTTACCAGGTGTTTTATGTCCTGAAGGAAAATCAAACAAAAAGATCTCTTCAAATATATAATGCTGATGTTTTCCCATTTTTTTTTTAGGCATACCAAAGCTTGGAGTCAGAGGAGGACAGAAAGGGTCTACTTGCTGGTCTCTTGGTAAAAAGTGGAGGCAAAGAACGACGTGTGGGACCTGAGATATCAGCCAGAATTTACCGCTGCCTCACAGCCCAGAACCCCCAACTGGTCCTGGACTAAAATGTCCACTTAAGAACAAAACAGGTGGAGGTCAGCGTGGATTAATCTGGTTTCTTATAACACTATGTCACCACTTGGCTGCTATTATGTTGATGTTGATGTTTACAAGCTAAAAATGTGCCTTAGCTATCATTCACCTTCCAGTAAAGCAGCAACAGATTCAAGGAAGAGAATGTTTAATAAAATAAGGAATTATATGATGTGTATTATATTAATACAGATATAATAAATGCAAGAAATATTATGAGAGGGACTTCTGTGAACTCCATGTGTTTTTTCTATTTATGAAATATGCATATAAAAAAGAAGTGCAACGAAACTTTTTATTTTGGTTTTTATTTCAGAGATTTTACTGAGTAAGAAAGTTCATAAACAAAGCAGAACTGTAAATAGAAAAAAAATCCTCTTGTAAACAACAATAACAATGCTGTTAATATTCAAGCCAAAAATGCTGATTACAAAACACATGTTTACTGTACAAAAGGTTAATTCCACAGTATCAAAAAGCATCTCATTTTTTTTCTCAACTCTATTTCTTAGAATAACAAGTGTACATTTTCAAGGTCTAACCTGGCAAACATTAGGCCTTGCAAAGACAGTGACATGTTAAAAAATGTAACACAAAAACCAGAGCAGTACAAATGGCTCACTTCAGCTCCATGATACAGTTGGCTAAAATGAGAACAAACGGCCCAAACATCACTCTATTATCTTAATGTCACTGAAGGTCTCACTTACAACTTACTCAGACAATGTTCTTTAAATGTCATAAAGTTGCTAAATAAAAAAGAGAATAAGCAATCCACTGAAACTGTAGATTAAGAAATATTGGCTAAAAGAGACGGGATTTGCTCTTATCTCTGTGATTTCCAACAGGACATTTTGATGGCAGTGGTAGAATAGTTGTGTGCTAAACTAAAATTTGTTTTGACTGCTTGGTCATGTCCAGCGGCACCTTTTGCACTGGTAATCCTCCGGTTCAGAGCAGCAGCTGTCGTAGTCGCTGCTGGGAGGAGTTGGAGGGCAGTGGCAAGTGCAGGGTTGAGTTTGAGGTGATGTTTGACAGGGGCACCGGTATGGGGCTGTGTCGTGGAGCAGACTGGTGCAGGGGCTCGGGGAGTCGCAGGCACTCAGGGTGGATGCTGGGCTCAGGATGGGGCTAGGGCTGCGGCTCAGCGGCAGGCTTATCTCCTCATGGAAATCCTCGGGCAAGTCCCTTTGCTGCTCCGAGGCTTCAGGGCTGCTGCTGAGGGTGAAGACCCAGCCGAGCTGTGCTTGGAGGAGGCTGCGCAGGCCGGGGGGCAGCTCCAGGGCATCAAGTATGCCTGGGCAGCAGGGTAACATTTGGCTGAGCTGGGCACAGCAAAGGTACTGCAGGGAGGTGGGTGTATAGCAGGCACGGATCACCTTCATACTGCTTTTGGCTGCTGTAGAGCACACCATGGGGTAGAATTTCTTGTTCTGCAGCTTCGTGGCTGCAACACCTATTGTAGCAAGATGATAAAAACACTTTAAGATAAGAATCCTCCAGACAATCAGAACTGAATTTGTGGATTTCTTGGGTTTTACATAGCTAACAAGACCTGATTGAATTACAGCCTGAAACACGCACCTATACGGTGTCGATTCTTGTAGAAAGTCAGGGTGCCATGCCAGGTGTCCAGGTGCACTCCAATGATGGAGCCTTGACCAAAGCGAGAGGAGAACTTCACTTTGTCCCCTTTGTGCTGGAGGAGACCTTTAAACAGATGTAGATGACAAACAAGATGTTTCTCGTCTTAAATTAGTGATTATTAAAAAGTACACAAAAGTGCCAATATTGCAATGTTATAAACTTCAAGTCATGCATTTACAAAGGGTGACTGATAAGTCCCCGGACAAACGTAGATGGAGATGAATCATACAGCTCTTATTGCGTGTATGTGCGGCTGAACTCATAGTTCCTCAAAATTTCACTTAACTAAAGTGTTCAAGTAAATTTATTGCTTCACTGCTGGTAGAAAAAATTAGTTTCACAAAGTTTCACATATCCCTTTGATAATTCATGGTATGTTTGAATCCCTGTATTGTGGCTCACTGACCTGTATATGAGAGCCCCCAGCTGTCTTCATCATGACCCAGAAGGCTGCCAAAGCTAAATTTGAACTTTTCCAGGTTCACCTCCGAAGTTCCAATTCCCACCATCTACACACCGACAAAAACAGTATAAACAAGATCAAAACAGGTAAACTAGCAGTCAGAGTTTGCAACAATCTTCATATTCATCAGACCAAACACAGACTAAGAAGCACTTTCATGTGACTTTAGAGTTGCGTCAATTTAATACCCACCATATCAGTGCCATAGACAGGAGAGGTCATCTTGACTTCCCAGAAGTGTTGGCCGTCTGCGAGCTCCTTGGTGCCGCGGATGGCAGCTGTGCCACAGCTGTAGTCTGAGTGGAAGCTCACCTTCCTGTTGTCACAGCTGAGGAAAGCTCCAGGAGACTTGAAGTGATCGTCCCACTCCCAGTCAAAACCTGAGGCCATGAGGACACAAACAGCCGGATAGCAATGGTTTTTATTCTTTGACATCTGTAACATCACCCTACCTTTTAGTTGTGGTGACAATGACATATATGATCCTCAGAGGATGAATGCTACTAACTTTACAGATATCAGCAAGTTAGAAAATCTGTGCTTTGAGGAAGCTTTGTCTTTTGTGATCTGGTTTACTGCATTTAAATGAAATATTGCAAAATATGTGGTTACATGTATAAGCTAAAAGGCGGTTATAATGCGTGTAATATAAAAAAGATGACTGGTGGGTTTTAGGCTTAAGCTAGAAGGGGATGATTTATACAGATCCAAATACATGAGCAGAAATACCAGAAAAGTAATAAACTTAACTCTCTGCATTAACATTCAAAGAGTTGAGCTGCATGTGCATGTAAAGAGAGCTGCATAACTCATCTCCTTCTTCTTTAGGCCACAAAATTATCAATCATCCCTTGTATTGTCATTACACTGCCAAAGCTTTATTTTAGTCTGCCCAGCTTCAACGCCAAGCTCATGCCAAGCTATAGTGTACCGTGCTGTGTTCATATGGTGTACAACTGTCTGTCAGCTGTTGCTCACCCTGATCCTCCTCCCCGCAGAGGCAGTCACTGGACACAGTAAAGCCTGGACTGAGCTCCTCCTGTCTGTCACAGTTGCAGAAAGACTCTCCTGTTACCGGCTCCGTGCTGGGCAAAGCCACCACCTCAGGCTCCGCCGAAGAACTCGGCAGGTGATCCATCTCAGATTCAAGGTTGCTGTTCTGGTTGACATAAGCAGCACAGACAGCGCGTAAGTTCATAAAAGTGGCCATGTTCCAGGGGATGTTGGCTCGGTAGCAGGAAAACGAATAAGATCCAGTGGAGAGAGCCTGATGATTGTATAAAATTGCTTCTCAGTTCCACTTGTAGCAGTGAGGCCTTGATCTCAATCCTAAACCTAGAAGAGTAATAGTTTGCCTAACCTGGAGGGAAAAATCACAGTCCTTCTATCTTTTTTTGCATTTGAAAATCAAAAGAGCCAGATGAGCGCTGTTTATCCCACATGATGTGTTCTAAAGACTCACAGATAGCCTTTTACCTAAAAGTTGTTCATGGTTTCTATTGGTGGGAAAAGTCATGTGCGCTCATAACTAAAATTAGACCCCTTCCAAAAATACTTAGCCTCCTTTTCTTGCCTTTCGAGACCTGATCATGTCTTACACACAACCATTTCAGACAGGAGACAGCCCCAAGCGGAAAATTACTGGTACTAAGGTATATTACCCCTAACATGAGGCTGTACCTTCTCTTTGGTTTTATGCTCTCCTTTAACCAGTGTGTTTTTCTCCAAAATACAACCAAAACTAAATATACAAATCATTTGAATTCCGTCACTCATTTTAAATTTCTCTGTTTTGTCCTGTGCTTCAAGCTTTGCTCTGCTTTATTTTGGTTTGACCCCACAAACCCCTGAGTCTCACCTGTGTCATTGTCTGGTCATCCAGTTCCTTCCTGTCAGACGTCTGGATGACTGCCATGGCATCTGTCTCCTGGCGGGTTTCGCTCCAGGCCAAATGCCGAGCCCGGCCGCTCCTGCCTCTCCTCAGCATGGCAGCTCTGTGACAGCAGAGCCAGCGCCTTACAACCAGCTGGTACACTGCATGTACACTAGACCATGCACTGTGTATTTACATCAGGTGGAGTCAGTTTTGAACTCCTACTTCAAATCTAATTTACTCTTTGTTTTCTGTGTTAAGATCGGATTATTTTTTGACACATACACACATATTTATAAGTTCTTTGATTATTTTAAATTTTGAAGATTTTTTATATTATGCCAATTAACATCATGTTGGAATACATTTTCCTTAGGTGAACACTGTTAACATGCACTGTAAGGCTGTATAGGGATAATGTGAGCTTCCTTGGATTCTCAGCCTTTTTCTCAAATGTCTCACAAAACTGTTGGACAGGAAGTAGGTCAGTTTAAATCTGAATCTAAACATGAATTAATGTTTAGTTTTAGTTTAAAATTGTTTTTATTAACATTTCCTCTCCTTGCATCTATTAAGGTCAGCATGAGGTGACATGTTTGGTCCCCTACAAACTGATCTTTGTGTGCTAGCTTGCCTATTTCCATCTGCCCCATATGCCACAGTTGGCAGTGGAAAATGTTTTCATGCATCAGTTTAACCTTCTAGCCCAATCCTGTGCTTTACCACTGCGGCAGCATGTCTTTCAGCTAGCTGCAGCAGCAGACAGACACAGATAAACTCATTTGACCTAGTGACTGCAATGTGTGCCAATTACAAATCACAGATTTGTAATAACTTTGTGTTTACACTCCTGCAGATATTGACTGTGACAGGCTCTTAAGTAATTATCTGGCACTTAAATTCAACATGTAAGAGAAATTTGATGTCAGACGTAATCTGTAAGCAGGCTTACATATTCTGTAATTGAAATTAAATTATTGATTAAGATTCCTTTGGAAGAAATTTAAATTAATATTTGCCCTACTGCAATGAAAGGGACTATTTTTTATATAATGGAATTAACACTGAAAACTGCATGAGCAAGAGCTGTGTTGGCATTAGAAGTGTTTCTCATAAAGACTAAACAATAAGTGAAGCTGATGCTATTCCAGTTACATTAATAAATAAATCTATATATTTGAAAAAAAATCCCTTGTGAACCTTAACATGTCAGCATGTCTTGGCTAATGCCACAACTCAGCACAGCAGCTGGTGACTTCTTTGCAAGCAGGTGCAGGAGATAACTGCCAGTGATTTAGATTAGTTAGTCTGGAACCTGTCTCATTTTAATTGGGCCTTACCCTACATATTGTAAATGCATCATATAGCCCACTCATGCAAACTACAGTACCAATATTCTGATTGGTATGATATGAATACATCCTTGGAAGGACTGTGACTTTCTATGCATCAGGTCATATTGCCGTTCATGTCCTGCCCAGACTTTCTATACTAATGTACAAGAATCTACTAATGTGGTTCTCAGTGATCCACCTCAGAAAGCATGCATTTGCTACACAGTTCACTGTTCGTAAAATTTCACAATTAGTCGTTCTAGATAATAGCATCAGATAAATAATAAAGTGTGAGCAGATACTTACTGTCTGTATATTCAGTAAATATAACACGGCAGCTAATAACTCGTAATATATCTAACTTCAAACTCAATCAAACATAATCCAGCATGCATATCTCAATATTAACAGCAATTTTGTCCTTACCTTGCAGTAGTCTTCCTATAAACTGTCTTACAGTGGCTCATTTGAATGCTCGTGTGCCTGAATATCTGACCGTGTAACAGGTGCAACCTGCACTCTGTCCCACTTATCAGCCAGCTAGACGTAAACATTGCTTCTCCACGCCCTCCTCGTGTTCTTATTTGATAAGGATGACGTGGGGGAGGAGCTCGTGCATATTCCCTCTAGTTACCTCTGCCTAAGTAGGATAACTAACTATAGCTCCTATGACATTAATAAATCATGTGTGGTCTGCAGACCTGTCAGAACAAGGAGATGTATTGTAAAGCAAGGGTAAATAATAAAAATAGTTTTTAAAAGACACAGAGGGCTGTTGCAGGTGACAAATATTATTAGAAAATATCGTGCAGACCTAAGAGAGTGCAGTGCCGGGAATGGTTTTATTAAACAGGGCTCAGAACTCAGTAAAGGAAATTATTTTCAGCATGTAATAAGATTTTTGGACAACTGTTAACATAAATTTACATGGCTATATGTGTCGATTTACAAACCTGTGTCTGGAGTCAACCTTTTGCCATTAGCATGTGTTGTTGTTAAGAAGTCAGACCTAAAAACAGAAACATACCAATTAAAAGCCGTTTTCGTATAGTCTTAAACGTTTGCGGTGAGCTTGAATGCACCGTGGTGCGCGCCGGTAGTCTATTGGTGGCTTTGGAACAGAGGCGGGACCTAGGTTTAAGATACGCTGTATGATTGGCTCTGTGGCGCATGACGTTACACGGAAGTAGTTGAGCCCTGAGCCGTGTGCATGTTTGAAGTCTCACATTCAAAATATGGAACAAAATAATGGTAGGAAGAAGTTACCTGTTAGCACAGTTAATTAGGATGTTACGACCCACTTCAGGCTCGCTTAGCCGTTTGCCAAATGTATCTTTGTTCTTTAAAGATGTCAGCTGTTGAAACTAATGCGTGTTTCATAATAGCTACTATTTTATAGCTTAGCTAACCGGCCATCGGATGCTAGTTGAAAATCAGCATTAACTTTTAATATTCAAGTATATATGTTAAGACATCGAGCCTGACCAGAATGTTTCCTTATCCTGTAAGTTAGTTGTTTATGAGAAGCTATTACATTGTTAATACTGGTAAATATTACTCAAAAGGAACAATAATCTCCTCATGTTGAACTTGTGAACCCGGGTGATGAAACCTTACGTCGGTCCTTAACTGCGACATTCCTCTCGATCCCTCTTTTCTGATTATTTTACAACTCAAATAATCTACTCTCGTGATAGCTGTGTCACAATTTAATGGTATTTTAGCTTTAAAAACTAACTTTTCATACGTCTGCTACGTTCATGCTGAATTAACACTTTTTTGTCCCCTTTTCATTTAAGACGAGAACTTGGGACAGGTCCGACATATAGTGTTGGTCCTGTCTGGGAAAGGAGGTGTAGGCAAAAGCACCATCACCACAGAATTAGCATTGGCTCTCAGGCATGCTGGCAAGAAGGTGGGCTCAAAGATCATCTGTGTATATGTGACGCTGACATGTTATCTAATTTAAAACACACAGAGGAGCTGTAAAAGAGACAACAAGTTGTTATAATGTATGTACAAATACAGTAATTTAGTTATCATATTGTAAAAGTGATGTGTTGTATGATGTGTTGCTGTTCATCAGGTTGGCATCCTGGATGTTGACCTGTGTGGGCCCAGTATTCCCCGCATGCTGAGTGTTGGACGGCCTGATGTGCACCAGTGTGACTCAGGATGGGTGCCTGTCTACACCGATGCTCAAAAGAGCCTTGCCCTTATGTCCATTGGCTTCCTGCTGGAAGATCCGGATGAAGCAGTGGTGTGGAGGGGGCCCAAGAAAACTGGTATGCTATTCTCCGATTCTTCTGTTTTATTACTGGTCTGTGACAATATTTAATAGATCAGTTATTTTGTTACAGCAATTTTAAAAGAGCCTTTGCCGGTGTTGTTTTTTGAGTAATAGAACAATAAAAACAATCATGGTTATATACCATTTGTCTGCTCTTACATCTGTGTTTCAGTGCAGAACCCTGTGCTGCATGTGTTCCACTTGAAACTGAAATCATTGTCTCCTCATTATCCTTTCCACTTCTGATTGTCCTGTCCTATCCTGTCCTGCAGCTTTGATTGGCCAGTTTGTGTCAGACGTAGCATGGGGAGAGCTTGACGTATTGCTGGTGGACACACCGCCGGGGACATCTGATGAGCATTTGGCAGTACTGGAGAACCTTAAAAAACACAGCAAAGTGGATGGAGCAGTTTTGGTCACCACACCTCAGGTACCTACTAATCTGGAGGGACCCTACTGTTCATTGTAGGAGCAAAGAAAGTAAATAAAGCATTTAGGTGTCACAGTAAAAGAAGGTTTACATTATCATATAAGCTCATAAGCTGAGCCTTACCATTTTCCTCTTTCAGCCATATACAGCATATGTTCTCACGTGTCTTTTAAAGTGATTGATGCTGTGGCTCAGAGGTGTAGAGTTTAAACAGATGATTCTGGCTGCCATCTTTATACCTAGAAAGTTACTGAAGTTTTTTGTCGTGTTGGCTCCAGGCAGTATCCACGGGTGATGTGAGGAGAGAGATCACTTTCTGTAAAAAGACCGGAGTAAGGATCCTGGGCATCATAGAGAACATGAGTGGCTTTGTTTGTCCTCACTGCTCGGTGGGTTAACTGTCATACATTCAGATGAATGCCATCAACTTTTCATAAAACTACAGGAGTGTTTATCCAAGTATAAGATATTAAGCTCATCTACAAACCAACTGCTGAAGTTTCCATTTCAAATAATGCACCCAATTAGATATTCACCAAAATAAATAAATCAGTTGTGTGTTTCTTGTCAATGTTAAATGTTGTCAGACTATATACATTTTAAAAAATATGCTTTCTTTTCAGGAGTGCAGCAACATATTCTCAAAGGGTGGCGGTGAAGAGTTAGCCAAGCTGACTGGATCAGTTTTTCTAGGTGAGATCAATGGGATCAAAGTACATGTAATGTCAGCTTCTAGCCACAAGATGTCGCAACACACCGCACTCTCATTGCAGGGTGTGCATCACTCCTTATCCACCATTCATGATTTAAGATGCATTTTGCGTCACGGCCATGCTGCTAAAATGGTCGATCCAGATTTCAGTGAAGCAGCAGGATTGAAATACCTCACCATTGATGTTTGTCAATAATTCTTCATCAAATTAATAGATCATTTAACAATTTTTTCTCAGTGGTTATCCACTTAGTGGACAGATCAATCTTGAGTAATGATGAAGCTAATTCAGCTTGCCCTGTGGCAGTGAGAAGCCGGCTGTATGACAGTGGTGCATAGCTTTAGCCGTTCAAGTATTAGATCAGTCAACGGCCTTTAACATTAATTTGGTCCTACTGATTATCATTATGAGTATGTTAATTGAAAGTACTACTTTCAGGCATGTTTTTTTTTAATCATTTCCCATCAATGTTATATTGAATGTTATAAACAGTGTTAATATTAACTAGTTCAGATAAGATGAGCATCAGATCAACGTCATGTCTTCTCCATTTCAGGTTCTGTGCCCTTGGATCCTCTGCTCAGCACAAGTATAGAGGAGGGCAAAGACTTTATACAGTCATTTCCTGACAGCGCCACCTTTAGTGCCATCAGCAGTATTTCTCAGACTCTGCTTAACAGCCTTGAAACTGCTTAAGCCATGAATTTGTTTGCTTCAAATACTGGCTTGTGTTTATATTTTAGCATGATTAAAAGGTGAACAGTATAGTAAAAGACAGAAATATGAGCCTTTGTGCTGTCAGTCAGTATAGATTTCTATGTTACATTTTTGTCCTGTACAGTTAAACATCATATAAACATTTTCTGAATTATCTTGTTTCCGTTCATTTTTATTTAACAATCAGTATCCAGGCTTCGTTTTCAGTTATCTTTCAGTGCTGCAGTTGCAGTTCTGGAGGGTGTTAACCACAATGTGAAGATTACCAGCTGCCACCGCAGAGTGAAACAGCAAAAAATGAATACTTTAACAGTAGCTCAGCTAATCCGCTAACAGCTAATCTACAGCAAATTCAGAAACATCATTTTTTAACAAAAACGCACAGTCATGCTGCCTAGTAAACATTTGTGTCACAGGAAAATTCACTCCTGAAGAACACTAAATTGTGTGTTTGGAAGCCAGTCAAATCTAAGTTGGAATCTTCTTTAATTTGATTGTGACACACGTCGACACATCAGGATAACTTCAATACCAGTGGTAATACAGGATTGTAAGATTGGCGCTTCAGTAAATGCGTCAGCAGCAGTTCCATTTTCAGAAAACATACTCCAGATCAAATCTGACCAGTCTTTGCATGAAACTAGGCCAAACCTGAACACTAATCTCACCGATTTCCTGCAGCGTGCTATAAATGATGCAGCCTTTTCATATTTTAAAATATTTAATATATTTTTTTGGAGGAAATATTAAATTTTGTTAGCTTTTTGATCTGGATTAAATCTTCTGAAACTAGCCTGCTCTTCAGCGTCATATCCAACAGCAACAAGACACTGAAACCCATGCAGTATTTCAAATGGCTGGAATGTAAAAGAGATGAAGTACAGCCACAAATGAGAGGAGTGGTTGGGAGGGG
>JAPZDY010000014.1:11984226-12001557 GCA_029783645.1 Ctenochaetus hawaiiensis | reverse complement strand
TGTCAAAGTTCACTTTCTCTACCTTCTCACCTTTAATCCTTATCAGAAATCATATCAAACTGTGTTGTCACAACCTTGATGTTTTCTAAAAATTAGCGATTTTTTCTTGGGATATGTTCACTGCTCACTTGCCAACTTTAGGGTTTAAAGTTAAGTATTACCAGTACTACCAGATGGTTATTTCAAGTCAGAAGTCTCATCATGTGATAATCATGTGACCCCGTGTCATTCCTTTGAAGAATAAGGAAGTTAACCAGCTGATGTTGGTTTCTAACAGCCATTAAAATTTTAAGAAAGACGGTTTTCAACTTAAGATAAATTGTAAATAAATTAGAGACATCAATGATATAACAGAGGCAAATTGTTTCAGAATAATTTGCAACACTTTACGCAGAACGACGTCAGTGAAGCTAATTAAAGTGACTAGTTACCAATCTCTAGTTTATAACTCAAATACATGTTTGTATAAATTTGTCAACTATGCCTTTAATATCAAACGCTACACGGAGTTTTGTGGCGTCTTCAAAAAAAGATATCGAAATCAACCCACAGTTAATCTAAATACTTCCTGCTAAGTGCACCCAGCTAAAAAGGCAAGAAAAGTGTATGAGGGCTAAGTCGAATACATTTGGAAACTTAAAATTGTGATTGGTAATCAATAGCCACTCTTCAACAAGATCAAGTCATATTTTCTGATCTCTAAAAGCAACATTCAATATTAGTCCTCTCCGTTTAAAGACGTGACAGCTAACAAAGCTAACGTCGAAGCTAACTTATGTAGTCGTCATCATCGGCTAGCTAACCAACTAATCTGGACTATTCATTACTATCGGTAAAGCACACAGGCAAGCAGCTATAACTGTATTTGTTAACTAACTAAATGTTGCCATGTTAAAAATGAGCCAAAATCATGGATAGCCTCAGCTAGCTCGAAGGTGTTAATAAGTGACAGCTCAAGATTAGCATTGCGACGTTAACGCTAGCAGGGCTAGCAGATGGCTTGAACTAGTAAGCTTTAAAAGACGCACCATGGTTGACAATTCAAAGCATCCTGTTGGGGGTGATATCAATGCAAGATAAGAGGTTAGCAGAACATGTACATAGCGACATTTTAGAACTGACAAACAGCATAAATATGGAGGATGATCGTGTGATAATTACCGCTGAACACCATAGCCGCAGAGGCACCCATGACTGCGAAGAACGGAGAGTATTCGGGGCTTTCGGCCGACATTCTTTCTCACACAATATAAAAATAAACTAAATATACAAAATTATCTATTAATGTCGCCTCAAAAATCGCACTTCGCGACACCTATCGAAGGCCACAGACTTGAAATCTAAAACCGAGTATTCTAAGTACCGTCTGACAACCTAACTAGCAGTGTAAACGGGATAGTCACGACTCTTCTGATAAATACCCGGCGCAGCAGTACAAAATGGCGAAGCGGAAAGTATCACCTGACTGGCCGTACGGATAAAACCTATCATCGACTGGGTGTGGGGGGCGCACAGAAACAAAGTCCGTTTATTATGTACTGTGTTACGCATATGTTAATGAAACGAGAAATGGGAATTTAAAATGATGAAGGAACTAATCCATAAAAATAGAGTCTTATATAAAGGATATATTATTTTTTTAATTTTTTTGAAGGTCACCCCTATCAGTCATCACTTTGGTGTGATCCGCTGCAGGCTTCCCCTTTGATGTCTAAGCATTCACCCTTCAAAAGCAGGAGGATGAAAATGTTGGGGATGTACAAGACGGTGTTTAGACGATGTCAATATAAAGAGTAATTGTTTTATCCCAGCACCAAAAGGGTAGAAAAAAAAAGAAAATACAGATTATCTTGAAATGTCTAAATTCATTATGATATGAATTGGATTTAATGTAAAATGAATTTCATGCTTTCAAGATAACCCCTTAATTGATTGATGTGACCTCTCCAAATGCTGAAATTCTTTATTTTGTGTACATTCAAGCACATTACTGCATTTTGCACCAGGACCCTACCATGCGACAGAGGGTGTCTTACAGTCAGCTGTGACATGCAGCAACGTGGAGCATAAGAGTGAGAGAATTTGAGTCTGAGTGTGTATGTGGTGGTTGGGGGGAGGGAGCCGAGAATCCCCATTCCACTGTATAGCTCCCAGCAAGTGCGGGCTCAGAGATCCAGAAAGAGGAGGGGTCGATGAAGCTAGGACACCATGAGAGGAATGAAGTGTGTGTATGTGTGCATGTGTGTGCATGTGTGAGTCAGAGAGAGCTTGTGCAGTGCCCATGCCTCCTCCTCTTCCTCCTCCATCCATCTATCCCTCCATCCTGCTCACTCTGCATTGCCTAGTCTAGTCAGCAGCAGAGAAGGACCCCTCCCCCCCTCGATGACTATAAAGCCCCACTCATGATGCAATTTCTTCACCAGCATCACGAGCCTTCTTCTTTTCAAACCCTTTACTTGGCATAGCATCTTACTCCAGCCGTCAGATGTACAGTTGCATTATGCAACAAGAATAGATCAGTTTGAGGCACAATGAAGTGTGTGTGAGTGTGTGTGTATGCCCAGTCATGCATTAACAAAAAGGTCACAATAAATGAGATTAATCTCATTTTTTTCCTCTTTCGCTGCTGACCGACAAAACATGTAGTGATCCTGGACGGACTCTTTTAGGTGAATATAGATGTGGCCTTTCTGTGGAGGTCGGATTATGACGTCCTTGTCTGGGATACACAGAATACACAGCAAACATTTGCAACCAGCTCATTTGACAATACATTGCAATATGATAGCTTGTGTACTCATGGTTGTTTC
Source organism: Ctenochaetus hawaiiensis (assembly GCA_029783645.1). Classification (NCBI taxonomy): domain Eukaryota; kingdom Metazoa; phylum Chordata; class Actinopteri; order Acanthuriformes; family Acanthuridae; genus Ctenochaetus; species Ctenochaetus hawaiiensis. The sequence continues at coordinate 11,998,747 of JAPZDY010000014.1, read as the reverse complement.
CTGTTTGTTTTGGGTGGACGGATACAAGAATTAGGTGGATGCTCTTGTCCTTGAGTGGCACCGATCGATGGGTTGTTGAAGGCAGAGGAAACATACACCTTATAACGCGATGGTTGGTCTTTGAGATTCATTTTAAGGAAGAGTAAAAAGGAACTGTGAGAAAAATTCACGAGGGCATGAGTCAATCAAGAAACTACTCAAGTTGCACCGTAAAGACCATACCAATTTTTAATGTGCAGTATGACAATATTTAAGATATGCAGGCAATACTGTTAATGCTTTATCTTTCCATAGTTTTTGGTAGATATACATATTATTTGACCAGGATACAGTTAGACAGAAAATCCTGCTCTGTGTAAGACTTACCAAAAAAGAAAAGGAAGTTACTGAGCTGAGGATTTACGGACTGTGACCAAAAATGTAACTTTGTCTTTCATTTTCAGTGGGATACAGAACTCAGTAATTTTCCAGTCCTTTTAAAAATGTGGCAAAGCCTTGTCCCTGCCTTGATAATGAATCTTGCCTTTCCTTTATGACATTAGCCAAAAAATCTGAATTATTACTATTAATTTGAAGGACAGATATACAGTCTCTAGGCAGATTTATGGGATTTATTTAGTAACACTAGGTGGTTATTGGAAGCAGAAATTTCTCCCCCTCCAATTACCTACATTGCAATATTTAATCTGTGAATCACAACAACATTGCTGGGACCTCCCTAGTCTGCATCCTAATCCCCTTGTTATCTGAGGGGCCTGGGCTGGCCAAGGAGACCCATCTCAGTGTCGGGCTAAACACTTAAGCATCTTACTTCAAGAGGAAAGCACGGTTTTCAGGAGATGCACCAGACCAACACCCAAAGGAGCAGCTAAATATAGAAGTGCATGTGCGATTAGCAGAGTGTGAATCCTGAATGAAGAGCAACGCCTTGGCAAGACGAAGTCAATGCCACTTACAGTAAAGAAGGAATTACTCTTTGCCTCTTTTCCATCTAAGACACTATATTTCTTTACATGCATTAGCTTGTGCCACTCCCACTAAAAAAATAATTTGCCAATCATTTTAATGCCAAGTATCAACATCAATTGATGTGGAGTGTTTTTATAGTCAGATGTTTGAAAAAAATGGCCCACTGTTAAATTTATATTATGTCCAGCAAATACAGTACTACTATGCGTCCCTCTATGAGGTTTGTTTTATATCAAACAATGACTTCAATGAACTGATTATTAAAAGGAGAAGGCTTTCACAGATATATTTGTATATATCTGACTCATGTCTGCTAAACAATTTCCAGTCATGCAGTTTACTGTCAGCTTCCACAAAGCAGAGACGTCCACAAGACCTCCAGGCAAAAAATAGACAGTGTGCATCAAGAAGCGTGTATGAATAACCTAGTAGTCAGTTCGTGTTTTAGACCCAGACCTAACAACCGACATGCACTTTATATCAATGCCACTGCAAATCACTTAAACTTGTATTAAGTTTCATTGTGAGAACAAGGAAACTGTATTTGTAATTACTAAGACTACAGCAAAACACTGGAAGTTGGGGATTAGGGAGTTAGATTCATGGTCAGCTGACTTTAAAAGGCATCTGGCACATTTCTGTGACAGTCTGGAGAAAAGTAACCCTGTCTTTCAGTGACAGATGTGATAGATTACAGAGGAAAAAAAGCAATAAGTAGCATGACAACAAAACTGAAAGCATATTGCTGTATTTTCACATGTAGAATACATTTGTAGTTACTCAAGTTGTACTTCACTGGAGCACATATTCGATCGTACAGATACATAAACTGTAAAACTCCAACAACACTATGCCAAGAGGGCACAATCTTGGACTTCCTTGTTACTATCTTCACACTGGAAAGGACGGAAGTAACAGGAAAATGATCAGAGGAAAAAGATGAATAAACTGTGTTTATATCAATTGCTTGTAAACCACAACAAGTTTTTTCTTAAAAAAAAACATTTGCACAGTTTTTTTTTACATAGACATCCATATACTATACAAAGAAGAAACTGCCACTCATTCAAAAGAAAGCTTTGACATATGGTGCAAAATGGCAACACTCAAATTCACCACTGACATTCACAAACATTTACCACATTAATTCATTTAGCTGATCTTCCATATATGTACTGCAAATTAAAATGTGTGGGAAAATGTGACAGGACGTGACCAAAGATCTCACAGACCTGGTACAACTTCACTACTGTATGTTTTTTTCTTAGTTTTCCAACATTTAAATACACATCTCAATCAACTTAATTTGCTTTATGCAAACCTAAGTTTAGGAACACTGCCTTACTTGCCTAGTAAATAACCTTTTTGAGGACTTTAGAGCTACCAATACGATAGATTTGGCAGACTGAGCTAGACCACGAAACATTAAAGACTGAATTTACATTCAGAAATTCAAACATCTCGGCTCAGCAAGAACATGAGCACATTACAGCCAACATAAAATAACTTTCATCTAAACTTTAAATTTGAGTGTAGGTCCTGAACACTTTCTTTTTGCATTACCACATACTTTAAAAAAAATTAGTACACCATAATACAAATCTGTAAATACAAAAATAAACAGGAACACAAATATATCACTTATTTGTTCACATGTCGAAATTTGGATTAACTGCATTAATAAATAAAAAAAAGTTATATATGAATTTGCAGGACGGATGTTCATCGGTTTGCATATCTGTGTTTTTAACCTTTAACACTTAGCTGGACATTTTATAGCAAGATTTTCTGATCAGTATGTTAAAATGATAAAATGTGTGTGCACGAATATGCACTTAAGACTTCGTGTCTCTATGGATCTGCATACATATATACAGCATTACGAGCCCATGGCGTCCTGGAAGCCCCACGCTTCTAGTAGTGAAACCTGGAAGCTCTCAGCACACAGGGGCGGGTTGTCAAAGGTGGTACAGCTGCCAGTGCGCCCATGGTTGAGCTCAGAGTCAATGTAGAGAGCGTTGCCTTCACCTCCACCTAAACAGATAAGAGTGCACAGTTTGTGTGAATTACTAGGGAAATGTTAAAAACCACTGCATTTCTGCAAATGGTTTTCACTTCTAGAAAATTTAACCTAAAAAATCACTTCTTCTATTAAATGTAGAGTTCGATGTAGCGAAAGACTGACTTTTTTTTTTTAGAGGTCTGTGAAAAGACCATTTTTCTACTTGGCTTTACTTGCAATGTTACTGTAAACATTTCATCAAGCTAGATATGATCAGGAGAAACAAGCTAGCTCTTAAAAAAGGGACAAGAGAGACTGAATACACAACAACAATACAACTTTTACACCAAAAGTGCGCTAGTGCTTCTTGAATGGAGAAATTTGTGACTGATAAAATAAAGAACCAAGGTGTCATTGGCTCCATAAATAGCTCCTATTAATACAGATGTTGTCATAGCATCACACTATAGGAGATCAGAGCTGGAGCCAATTAACACAAAGAACTATTGTGGAGTCTTTTGACCCAGAAATAAGTGCTGGTTCTACATTTTCCAACTACAGACAAAATCCAGGTGCTGGTTGGTGTTTTGTCTAAGGTTAAAGGGAAATAACAGTAAAAATTCATTCACCTATCACGATGGAGTCGAAGTTGCCAGCCATGAACATGGAAGTATTCCTGGAGTTGAGGTTGAAGTGGCGGGCGGAGAGGAAGGGTGACAGGTCTCCAGCAGGTTTGTCTGGTTGCTGTAAGCTATTGCTGTCTGCGGTGTTTTGTCCCTCTGAGGAGGCTGCGTCTTCGTTGTCCTGAGTCTTGATGGAGGAGGCTAACTCAGGGTGACGGATCACCACCCACTCATAGCGCTCCATCTCTGGCTTCAGCTAGTGAGGGAAACAGGCATTCATCAGTTACACACCTGAGCATCACACTTATATGGAGTTGCCTAACGCAATTATTTCCATAAAAAGAAATATTTATCTTGTTGTGTAGCACCTATAAAGCGGGCCAAGAAATGATCTTGAATACAAACCAATTTTCTGATTCTTAAACAAGAGATGATAACTGTATTTTATGTAATTTATCATCGAGGCTCTACTACAAAAACTGCATCCTTCCCTCTGCTCTATTGTCTAATTTAAATATAGTACACACAGTGTTGAGTCAAACCGAACATGAAAAAATTGTTAAGTTATAATTATATAGTGTTTATGTTTATTCAAAAAAAGAGTTTATGATCAACCCATTTAAATAAAGGATTAAAAAAAATAAATAAAAAACACACCACAGACATCAGTCCTTGCAGACTATCTCCATTTCCCTCTGGTGTCAGGTGAGGACCAGCTAAGATACTCCTGGATCAGATTACAGGAGTTTCCGATCTGCGTGTGCTTGAGTATTAGTGCATGAGATGCCTGTGTTTTGGTGTGCAGGCTCAGACAGCCCACAGCTGTGCATAAACACAGATAACCAAGTAAATAATTAATCTGGAAGGCACTGGAGAGCCTGGCTGTTTTGCTATTTCTAGCCCAGGTGTTATTATTACTCAGTGCTGTACTATCACAAGCAGTAAAGCATGGGAGAGACATGTTTTTACAAAGGAAGCGATGGCACTGTCCATACGGCAAAATGTGACCAACTAGGCAAGCTTTTCCTAAGGAGAGCCTGACACATCAACTGGAGCTTGTGACACTGAAATAAAGAGCAAATGAAATCAGAGCAGATGGTTCCCTCTGGTGGTAAGAGTGATGTACTACTTTAAACAAATTAAATCCTTGACACCTCAAAATTGACCTAAATGGACAGAAGAACTGTTTTTTGTTTTTTTTTTTCCCCAAAAAAAAAGCTAGTAAGTCAAGATCCTAAAACTAAACTCACCCTGAAGACAAAGCACTCTCCTGTGCCAAAGAAGCTCAGTTTATTGCCTCCTCTCTTCCGCTCCTCCCAGTCTGTGGACAGGAAGGCTCCACATACCTGAGACACAAAAAGAGTTGCCATCAGAGGGTTTATACTATAAACTTGAAATACTTGAAAAAACATTAGTACATACATAAGCGCTATCTACTACTGCTATCTGTAAGCTTTCAGTGTTTGCACTGGGATCCCTTTGTAGCACCTTAATCCAATCATTTGACACCCACGTAATAAAGATCTCTGACATCAATTTACGGAGCCCAGGACAGGAATAAAACCTGAGTCTATTTTGAGGTACCCCAAGCTACTGTGGAGCTTACTAGGTATAGAAAGAAAACACTGAAACAAGGTGTAGGTCAAAGTATGACTGCCTGCTGTTGTTGGTCAGTAAGATCTGTTTACTAAGACACTGCTCGCTTGACTGCAATTCAAAAGAGGAAGTGTCTGAAAGAGGAGCTAGTTTATGAAAGTAAAACCAATCATTTATTTTGACTCAACTTCAGCTCACTCTGTTCTTTAAATATCAAAAAAATGGATTATCAATCAAAGCCGCATCAATCTTAAAATATATGATGATCTGACATGAGGATGTCAACATAGTCTATGTAAGAATTTTAACCACAATAATATGTATCATTGGGTCCCTTCACTACAGGGAGAAACTTGAGAGTTTTCTGTCTTGGTGTGTTACTTACATCACCATCGGTGGTCCGGATGAGGAGCAAAGTGGGCTCGAAGCCTTCACAATGTGAGTAAAATCTGGAAGGAAAATGTGAAACTTGAATATATTGCAACTTCATTAACACTCAGTACTAAATCTAAGAATTAAAAATATTTTAGAGATCATGAGTCATGTACTTGGGGTTGCTAGATTTACTTAAGCACACATGCATTCACAGTCAAGGAAGGCACGCCATAATTATAGCTAATGGCTTCTTAATTACTTTGTTAGAGACTAATTACATCTGTCCTAAATATAGAAATGTAACTAACAAGAGGGTATAAGGAATGCTTAATAAAATGACTTCTTGATTAAAAAAAAGATGTTTACTGTAGACAAAATCAGTTCTGTGCATAAAAAACATGAAACAAAATAAAAAAAAAAAACTCACTTCATTTTCTTTTTAACCTTTGTACTACAAGCACAAAATTTTAAGACAAGCCTTGATGCAAAATAATAGATTTCTGTGTATTAAGTGTCTGTGTTTTGCCTAATATACATGGACAATTTAAGGGAAATTAAGGGAAATTCCCTTAAATTTAAGGGAAACTGACTTTATGACAGCAATCTTACCACCTTGGTTCTTCATGAAGCCTGAGATAACGATCGTGAACATTAGCCAGTAGCTGGGGTTAATGTATTGATTTACTGGTACTGGGCAGTGTACCTGTTCAGGCTGCAACCATGGGTAGATGTGGTGAAGAGGAGTTGTGGTTGGCACAGGGCAAAGCGCTCAGGGATCCATGACCAGATGTCCCGCATCTCTTTGGCACTAACAATTTCCGAGGAGAAGTCGTCAGGGTTAAGAGCCAGCTGCACGTTCCGCCTGGAGGCGCCGTAGAAATTCAGAGAAAAAGAAAAAGATATTACAAAGTACAGAATGTGCACAAACCTCTGAAAGTAAAATTACAAAAGATGATGTGAATGCATTGAAGGTTATACATTCTGAGAGTAGATGAGCATTAAAAAAAAAAGGAAATGGATCTGGAGAGTAGTACAGAGAAGCAAACCCACCTAGAGCTGTGAAATAACCCATGTAGGAAACACAGGAGTGGAGTGAAGATGAGACAGAAGATGGTGGATGGAAAAACGTGGCACAAACCAACCAAAGAGGAAACAACAACGTAAGTGAGAAGTAAGGATGCAAGAGCGACTTAAACCATCTTTGCAGCAAGGCAGAGCATAAAAGCTGATTAAGAACAGGACATGCTAGCCAGTGAAGTAATAAAAAAAAAAAACTGCCTGAGTAGTTTATTTATCATAATCTATCATATTCTCGGGATAAACTGCATCAAGTAAGCCAAAACTGGTCCTATGCTCTCTTTACATTGTGTGTACTATACTTATTTATGTTCAGAGGGTGTCCATTATTACCAAAGTCATAGATATATAGGGACGTTAATTCATTTTGAATCCTGAAAGAATGCAAGTGCTTGATCTAGGTAAGAGTAAGTAAGGCCTCTAGAAACAGTATCCTAGTTTCTAAGCAAAAGGCAGCAGAAAGATGCTTACAAATAAATGAACAAAAGTATTACTATTGACTATACCGCTTTTGTTTGACAGTGATTCCTTTCTGCTGCAGGGACTTTTCATTTGTGAGCTGCAGCAGGGTGATCTCCTTGCGGCTAAACAGACGGATGGAAAAAGCCTTCTCAAGCAACTTATCAGGCGTGACAGTGGAGGCGATGCCCCTGACAAAAGCTTGAATGTCCGCCCTGACTTTGCTTGAATCCTGCGGCTGCTGGCCACCCTGGCCTCCCTGAGCCCCTGCTTTATGCTTGCGGTAGAACTTCAGCAAAGCTATGGCCACACGGTAGAGAACCTTGTAGCCCTCCACTAGGTAGACATCCAGGATCCTGACCATATGGCTGAAAGGCAGGTCACCCAACACCCAGCGCTGCCAGTCTGAATAGACTTCAAGCACATCCTGGGCTGTGGCCACGATCAGTTTGTGGGCGGGTGCGCAGTACTTGTTGGCTAGGTCACCGAACGTCATGCAGCTAGACTCGTAGGCCAGGAAAGTCTGGTCCAGCAGGCGTTTGCCTGGCTCATTGCAGGCCAGTATGCGGCTGACATGCTCAAAACACTGAGCTTCGTCTATGCTGAAGTGCAGAAGCAATGAAGTAATAGCTGGTAGTGATGGGCAGTGGGAGATATCTGGAAACTGTCCAGCCACACAGTTGATAATCTGGTGGGCCGAGGCTACTGCCTCTGCCTTCAGGCAGTAACGTGGTACAGGACTTTCATCCACAAAATCTGGAAGAGGGATGTGGGAGGAGGGCTTCTTATTGGATGCTTTTCCCATAATGTCACGATATACTTCTGCATCTGGGGTAACTGTACGACAGGGAATGGCTTTGATGAGCTGCTGGTAGACTTGTGCCCGTAGTTTGTGGTTTTTGGCCCAGTAACCCTGCCGAGCCATCTGTTTGAACTCTTTCAGGTCTTTACAGTCTACTTTGGTGGGCCCGCTGCTCTTGGCCAGATCCCCCATCTGGTTCCAGTCCACAAAGCTGCCATATTCTTCTTCAGCCATGGTGCTGAAAACTTTCTGGATTGCCTGAGTGGGAAGAGAGGAAGGACGCTCCGGAGTATTACTGACCTTCTGTCCTCCACACAGCAGATAGCTAGTCTATTTTTCTTTACTGCCCATTGTGTTTACTGGAAGAAACAAAAGAGAAAAAAGAGGAGTTAATATGCATAGTCATAAACTAGAATTACTGCCTTATGCTTTAATGTATTCATCAACCTACAAGTTGTAGTTTATATCCATGTCAGTTCAGATTCATAATATGTTTAGGAAAGACTTTTTTTTTTTCAAGGAATTCCCATTTTTTTCAGAAAGTCCTAATTTTATTAGGAATGAAAAGATGTTAGATGATTTTTTTGGCGATACCTGCATGAACTGTATGATTATAGTGAACTGTATGATTATAGTGAATAACTGCCAGTGAGAAAAAAGCTGTCTTCACTTATAGACTGATTAGTGTAAAAAGGACAGAGTGAGTTTCATCACATAGTGCATCTACTATCAGCTGAAAGTGAATATCAGCAAATCAAATAAGCTTGTGGTGGACTACAATGCTTCAAATAAATACATTACTGCAAAGAAGCTACAAATTATACAACACAGATGCATCACACAGATCTTCAAACTGAGAGAAATGAAGATCCAACAATTAGCAGAGTTTCAAGATGGGCAACCAAGATTAAGGGTAGCCAATTCAGTATATGACCTAATTTTATAGAGGGTCCCTTTTCTTCCTTCTGTTCATGAGTTATGGTGTTCAATAATGTCCAGAGTTTTTGCAGAAAATCATGATGACATAGAAACATTTATAAAATTTCTCAATTACATTCCCTCCAGGCATTCCTGAGATATTCATTCACGAGAACGAGACAAACGTGAGGCCACAATGAGATTAGCTTTTTACCAATAAATTGTAATCTGTTCAATCTTGAGTCCAAGTGGATGTTTTTTCCAACACTCAGGGCATTATTTCCATACATCCCATGCCTTCTAAAGTCTCTACAAAACTACATAACGCCGTCCAACGTGCCTTTCTGCTCCTAAACAACTGGCTGTCTCCTAGACTATGATATTGATTGGTTAAAGATAATGCTTTAGGCAATGCTTTCGTAAAGATCTTTGGATGGAGGGGAGTATGTACATTATGCATTTCATATTCTGAAGTGAAAACAAGTCAAGTTTACCTTTAGCTTCAGTGAAATGCAAATCACGGGTCTTTAAGCAAAACTTTACAACAGCCACAGAACAACTTCAGATGACCTATGATCCTTGTCCAGATCTAACTGGACAGGCAAAGTTTGATTATAAAGCAATTTACTGGGATCTCTGGTGGTGAGAGAAAAAAACCCTTTTGCTCACTAGCAGTACATTTCAAAACTCTGTCATAAAATAATCAGAACTTTTCCTACCAAGACACATTAAGACATGTTAATGGATTATTTGCACTTTACTGTATTGTGTCATGCGATCATCAAGTTTTTCAACAAGTCACATGATGATGGCATGTCAAAGATCACTTGCAGTACACTGAAAATGACAGTCGTAAAATCTTTAGATCATTTCACACTGACCCCTCAACAAGTCACATGGAGGTGCATACCAGTACATTACTGTGTGTAAAACTCAAAGCCGTCATGGTGAGACTGCACTGAGATATACTGTCCTACATAGAGTTTGTTTACCCAGTGTTGCCAATTTACCTCTGACACACAGGATGTAATTTGTTAAAGGTTGACTTAAATCCAGACCCAACAAAAGAAAGTGAATTAGCCAAAGGCCTCTGACATTTTAGTTCTCAGAATCAGGCAATATAAGCTCATTACCACTAAGAGCTTTTACTTACATTAACAGAGGTTCACTATACCAAAGACAAAGCCCCTCAGGACTGTCATGTAAGCTTAATGGTGCGTGCATAGGGAGGCATGGCAGCACAGTACATACACAGTAACTTAAAATGCTGTTTATGTCAAATCAAAAAAGTCAAGCTGCTGTTGGAATCAGCTGGCCAAGTTGTTAGTGCTAATCATTTAACCAGGGGACCCATACCTCATGATGAGAAATTAACTTTGCATACTTTACAGGGACACTAGACATAAATAACAAGGGTCCAAAGGGTGGTAAGTATTCTGCCAACATGGTTCCTCGTTCCTCTGTCTAAACTACTGTCTATCACGGTCAATACTGAAACCGGAAGCTCTGGTTTTAGGATGAGAACGAATAGATCCTCACCTATTTAGGTCAGAATGACATACAGCCAGGAAAATTTAAAAAAAACACTACTATTGGTTTCATACGTCAGAATGATACTATAGCCTCATTCACAAGGTTCCTTCAGGATTCTTCCACCTTTTAATTTTATTTCTACATGCTCAACAGCATTTGCAGTCAATAGATGAGAAATGACAGTTGGCAACAGCAGTGAATCATTATGCATTTTGGTCAGCTACTGTACAAAGTCTAAAAAATACCTCAATACTAAATACAACACTTAATACCTTTAATGCAAAAAATGATGTATCTATAGATAACTAATCTATTGCAAATAACATTTTAATATTCAAAAGACTGAATGGACAGGGAAACCTTAAGGAAGTGGCACATTAAACTGTACGTCTGCAGAACTGGGCAAAAAGGGTGAGGTAACGTTAACGTTACTGTAGGCGAGTCACGGATTTCCATTTTAATTTCGGAGCTTCAGCAAAAACAAAAACATGCACACAGAAGTGACTAACGTACCCGTTACCGTGTCTGTTATGTTATCGGTGAGCTGTAACGTTAACTTGACACTCACAGTGTCTACGGGGATAGTAGTATCAACGCAGATTGGACTGACAGCTGCAAAATGCACGTAAAGCTGCATATTTTTAGTCGATATAACGTTTTATTAATGTTAGCTAGTTAGCCAGTTCAGGTAAGAAAAGCTGACACGTTAGAGGAGGCACATGGGTCACAGGGTATTTAGAGTATTTAACATTACCGCCCGAGTAAATCTGATACACCCTTTTCCACTCACACTTGCCAAGTTAGCATTGCTAGCATTAGCTAGCAGCAAGCCGTTCCCGTCTGTCAGTGCATTTCAGCAGCTAATGAGACTTTAACCACACATACACAGCTAGCAGCCTGAAACCACAACACGCAAGATGGACACGAAGCCAGGCAAATATTAAACGACATTTAAACAACCTATTTAAGTTAGCAAAATATGTTGACAGCTGCACCAGCTAGCATAAATGTTACCAACCACAAATTAAATTGGTTCCCAGGCTGTCTTGGAGTTTGTTGGTGTGGAGAGATTTGAATTTGGGAATAACGATGCATTTAAAGCACAAAGCCGGCGACATGGATAAGATTTACATCTACTGCACAAGACCGAGAAGTGGTAAGCAAATGATAAATAACTGACAGCGAGAACTGATGTTATCCTTACCTGGATGTGAGATGTCTTGAGACGTGAAGCAGCATTCATATTAAGTTGACTCGAGCATGCGCAGTGCATCAACCACGGTCTGGCTCTGCATCTGAGAGCGTGCGGCTGCTGGAGCTGCAAAGACAGGGGCTCAGGTGGGCTTGGTTAAATATGCACTGATTACTACCAATTCTCTGTGCACTATGGTTAATTGACAAGAGTGGAGGAATTCCTTTAGGAAAATAGCAATTCAAAGACAGTTAATTGGATTATGGGTTGTTATATTTACTGTGTCATCATAGGTTTTACAAATGAGTATCAACTATCCCATACAAATATCCACAAACTTCAACTGAATATGTTGACTGGAGTATTATGGGAATGCCAAAAGATATTAAAACCATCAAAAGTATGATAATGTCCTACTGTGCAGTAAAGAGCAACCCAACATGACACACTCCTTAATTATCAAAGTTTTAATGTTGTAACCATGTAGAGATTGCATGGCAGGTTCCAGTATCTGATGTGTCTTGTTTACTTGCAGAAATACTCTGTCAAATAAGTAATGGCACTGGGACAGGACAGGAAGTACCCTAGTAAAGTCAACAAACCCCATCTTTGTCCTGTACTCAAAGCAACCGCGCCCAACACATGACAGTTATTACTGATAATTAAATTGTGAGCTGTCATTGCCCTGCACAACAACTCAGAGTAAAATGTTGTTTGGCCTTGTTCTATCCCTCTTTAACAGAGCTGATGGGGGGTTTTTGTGTCCTGGTTTACTGAGACCTTCTTAGTATGGCAATAGTGATGACAGCATGTGCTTTTTCAACAAAACTGAAATAAATGACATCTAAGAATCTTGTGTAAACATTTCAGTATATTACAGACTTTATCATGATTGTGCAATTGATTGTGTTTTGTCTCTGATTAAGATGTAGGAATTCCTCACAGTCAAGTGACTGAGAGAGAGAGAGAGAGAGAGAGAGAGGGAGAGAGACAGATGGGTGTAAAGCCAGTAAGCCTTTTAGGTCTTATCTTATGGAGGGTTATGCTCATCCAATCCTTTTGCTCCCATACCAATACGCGTGACATCACTCCAGTGACCCACCCGCCAGCCCATCCTGTTAGCTCACACGTAAATGCACAAACATATCCTAGTGTATATGTGCACACAGGCATAGAGATGCACATACAATCAACATAGACAAAATAAATACAAACATAAACATATAAAAAGGTATGTAAAAAAAATTAGACAGGGAATATATACAGAACCAAGATCTAAAACACCTTTTTCTTCTGACCTAGCCTGCAAGATCTGACCAATCCTGTAACATTAAATTTTGAATTCACATGGATCAGAACACTGAGTCCAGTAGTGTTCTGTAAACATGCACCATTATGTATAAGATTAGGTCGATATACACATATTGAAGTATAAGATATACAATGATGTTTATAAAGTTGAACAATGTATGTGGCCTACATAGATAAAAAAGGATGGGATTGGCAGTCAAATAAAATTTGGCCTAAGAGAACTCTTACACTAATTGAAAAAAATTAGTGTGTGGGTATATAAAGTAAATCCACAATTGTACAGCACTCAGCAACTCTCAGCAACTGTCCTTAAACAAGGCACTGAATCTGCAAACAGTTCCAGTTGAACTGTGTGTCTGCCAACCTCAATAAGAGCTAAATAAAGGTCCACAAAAACTAAATGGATGCCAATTATATTAATCTTAAGTAATTTAAATTAGTAAAAACAAATAATTTCCCATCCACAGTTTTTAAACTTTGAGGACTTAATTGTGTTTCTTTGCTGCTATAATTGTGAATTGAAAACTTGTGGGTTTTGTTCAGTTCACTTGCTAGCCAGACAAATGAGCAAAAGTAAACAGAAATAAGCAAAAACAAGATTTGGGTGTTTCATGATAGATTAATTTCACTATTCATTAATAAAAGATAATTAAAACATAGAATTTAAAAAAATCATTGTTGGACCTTTACTGTGCATCCTTCTTTATAAATGGAAGATGAGCTACATTGTAGGAGGAATGACTTTTCTGAAGTGTTTTTGTGTCACGCATTATTTGATCGGTATTTTCTTTATGCATTTGACCTGATATCCTTGCTAAAAAAAAACTCCACACAGCAGGTTTACCCAAAGTGACACACATGTAAATCCTGTCAGCCAATCTGGGTTCAGTGCTGTGACTGCTTACTTGTTAAGGAGGAAGGTATGGCATCTGGGCCCTTAAGTCGACGCTAATTTTGTTCATGGCCTATTTTGTGAGAAACTGATATGCTCCCTGTGTGTAGCATAACTGTGTGTCAGCTAATTAAGCAACAAAAATCCTTTTCTTAGTCACACTTGTGTCTTGTCTGTCCATGTTTATGTAGGATGTTGTAAATTAGTTAAGTGGTGTGGAAGCTTTTGGCATGTTTTAGGACACTGTGATCTTTATTCCTCCTAATTACTGTAGTATGCTCTTCTCATGACCAGTGGCAAACTTTAAAGAGATTACAAAACAATATTTGTTTACTTCACCTTTTCCTGTGAATGAATTTCAGTCAGAGGCAGTCTTGATATGAATGCAAGGAGCTGTGACCCACATTATTGAATGTTGCAACAATGACAACTTAAAATAGATCAAGAGATTCACATTATAAGACCTTTACTTTTAAACCTATACGAGAGAGTTTTTTTTTTTCAATTGCTTGAGAAAACATTAGTGGTTAAGGTGATGGCATTTTCTTTTCTCTTCCACATTTGAACACTTTGGCACCATGGTGCCCCCTTCAGGTACCTGGAAACCACTGATCTGATCTATGGCCAATCTCTGTGGCTCACCCATATGTAAGTTAATCACTTGTCACCAAAGGCGCATGTTCCCTATGTTTGCATGAGTTAAATAAACCAGTAATTTGGCTAAAAAAAATGTACAAAGGTGCTGCTTTATTTTCTGATGTGTTTCCATTCT
>JAPZDY010000014.1:11969727-11981148 GCA_029783645.1 Ctenochaetus hawaiiensis | reverse complement strand
CACATTTACAGCAGCTTGACTAGGGGAAATAATAGTGTAATAAAGAGGCATGCAGGGTGCTAAACTACTAAACTATAGTCTAAAGAATGATAAAACTACAATATATAATAAAATATAAAAATACATTAAAATACACTCATATCTGACACTTCCTATATATATATATATATATATATATATATATATATATATACATATATATATATATATGCATATATATATAATATACATTGCAGTTGTGCATAGTGACAGTGTGAAGCATACAGTTGTGCAATGGGTAGTTTGTACACACTTAAAGAGATCATCATATAGATGTGTGTGTGTGTCCTCAGGTGCGTAGTGTGAGTGTGATAAAGTGCGTGTGTGTCCTTAGGTGCGTGTTGTGAGTGTGTGGTAAGTCCGGGGCTCCTCCCGATAAGTGTTGAAGAGAACAGTATTACAAATAAAGCGAGATTTAAATAAAATTGAAATTCAGTTTAAATTAGCACATTTGAAGAATGATGTCATTGGGAGCTTGAGTTCATCAGATCAAAAAAATTAGCACCAACAAATTAACTGTATGCTGTTGGCTGTAGCATTTAAGGAGAGATGTTTTTTCTGTGTTTTGTGCCCTCTAGTGGTTGTCTGGTGCTCTGTCTGTGTCTGTCTGTGATCACACTGCTCCTCCAGAGCCTCTGGGTGCCACTTGAGATGCCCAGGGATGAACCTGCAGGGAGATCACCTGAGGAACAAGGTAACTTATACACCAAGGACACACGTGGTCAGCTAAGAGTGGACATACCAAAAAAAACAAAACCAAACACACAAACAAACAAAAAAAAACAATGATTATGTATAAGCAAACAAAACGTAAATTAAAAACAAATCAGTATTGCAATTCATGCATCTTAGTCAGATGTAATGTCTTTTCACTGAACACTGATTTGGGAAATAGGGCAGCAGTGGTGTATGTTATGCAGTGACTTTCTGTCTACTTGTGTTATACAAATTTTTGTGGGTCCTTTGTGCCTGATAGTTTTGGTTTGAGGCCAAGACATAGTCTCCCCCTGTTCAGTTCAATAATCTTCAAAATGTTTCCCAAAGGAGGGTCTTTAAGGGGGCAGTGGACAAGGTTGTTTATGCAAAAGCTTTCTTTGTTGTTTAAAAAAGAACAGACAAATGTTGGTAACAGTCTCCTCCAGAATGTGTTTTCCTGTAAAATCAGGATTTTCTCTTATGCAACAGGCAAACAGATCAGCATATTCAGTTCCTCACTTCTTCGATGTATGAGTCATTCTGAAAAATCATCAGGAAATATATCGAGCAAAATCTGCATGTTGTTTAAAATGGTTCGGGAGGTCTACAATAAATGTTTAATGGTCCTTCAGTTGCTTTTGTTGACACTGTTTGAATCATTTGAATAATTGCTGCTGACTTCATATTTCCAAAAGAAACATTATAATCTGACACAGATGCTGATTCATGCTGAATTTGAGTTTTTTAAGCTTCCTAATTCAAGGGACTTAATTTATTTCTGTCAGTGAAGTTTCTGTCTATTGAGCGTTAGTAATCAGAAAACACAGGCTTGACTTTAGGCAGAAAGAAAATACAGTGTTTTTTAAACACTGCGACAATGTGACTTCTGATAAATCAGTTTCAAAATGTAATCCCAGAGGATTACTTTTTATCCAAACACCACAATCCTTTTCTTCCCAAATCCTAGGACAACAGTGTTTAGCTGACAATGTAACCCACTGATGCATCTCAGCCACAGACACACAATAGCGCTGTACTTTCAGGGACCCACCGCGAACTGTGTACAAACTCCCACTCTGCTATGGTTGTGTTGTAAAATGCACCGCACTGGGAAAGCTGGCTGTCAACACACGCAGTTAATCCAGCTCAAATTTATCCCAAAATGCTTAGTTTTAATCAGTCTCCATGAAGAATCATTCATCTGAGATCTGACATTGGTTTGTTATGGTAACCAGTCTATTTCACGTCATTTGCCCAAATGCTGGAAATGACAAAGAAATTCATTGTCTCATTCTACTTAGAGATTATCTATAAGAAAAAGTGTATTGGTTCTAACACTGAGGAAATTAAATCTGTATTATTATTTCATTAAAATGTATTATTGTGTTATGAAAACACATGATAAGGGGCTTTGTATTGCATATAAATTGTCTTCATGTGATCAGACACTGTATCGAAAAACGTACCTCATCTAGTGTGTATTATGACTGATACAGGTTTCTCCTATACACACATCATTTTATAGACTACACATACACACCTATACGAGTCTTGACATTGTTTGGTCATGTAATTATCTCACACAGCTGACATTAAGATGTTACAGGGTCCCATTTCTTCTGTCCCGTTCATCTGTCATTGCACCAGTGTGTGTGTGTGTAAGTAGTGATATGCCAACAGTCAGCTGAGCAAACAGAGATGATGTGATGTAATCAGTGTGTGGGATTTTACTGTTTCACAGGTTTGTCCCCAAGGAGATCTTTATGACCCCAATTTAACCCTGACACACTTGCACCCCCCCATCCTCTAAAATATAAAGATACAAAACCTCAATGTAAGAATTCTGTCCCAAAAACTGTTTCCAAGAGTCCCAAATGTAACACTCAATATTCTTCATTCACAGCCAACACTGCCACTAATTAACAATCCTCTTGGCTTTATATAAATGTTAGAATTAAGAAATCCTTGATCTGCCATCTCAAGAAGTTCATTTAAGCTTCGCTTGCAGACTTTTAAATCACACATTTTGCTATTTTTACAGTTGTATGTGGTACAATATAATGATTGGTGGCTAGCTACACTACACTGGAAAGACTATCAGAGAATACAAAGGAAGTACTGTGGAGGTTTCCAATGTTTGTTGCAGTGAACAGTACATAAACGTGTATTTTATTGTATTGTGTTGCATATGTAGCCCATAATTTTGGCCGTGTTACAAAATCTTTTTGACAGCAGGTAGTCTGAATGTTAAGGTCATTTTCCTTCAATACATATTATTGTTGGTTAAAAGCAGTAGTAAAGGATTCAAGGATCAACCACAGTGGTAAATGATGAACAAATACATCTTGCTGTTGCACAATTTCTTTATTGTATTTTTTTTTTTTATTTTGTTGTACAATATTTCAAAAGACACTTTTTACCTTTTCAGGCTTGAAAAAAAGGAAAAATGTATTTTGGCTGACCTGCTTACTTATATGTGATTTAAAGCCTGTTGCAAAGGGGCTGTCAGTTCACTCTTAATCATTTTGTGGGGTTTTATGGATGAACAACATCTAAATAAAAATCAGTGTAAATGTGCTTTTTGTGAGTATCTTGACCTCATTGTATATGTTGAAATATAACCTTTATAGCACATGAAATCAGCATATGAGCTCAGCACTTCAACCATAAAGGTGTCTGTGGAAACATTTATAAAAAACATACATACAGTCGTATGTCAGTGTGGGTTAATGTGTCTCTGTGTGTGTGTGTGGGCCGTATTTAAAACCACAAAGCAATGTGAGATGACCACAAGCAGAAGTTAAACTCATTTTCAATATTCATCTGCCATAAAATTGTCATTCAGTAATAAACCTCTCCAAAAAAAGATTAAATGCCTTTACTGCCTTCATGCTATATGGAAAAGACACGTAGCCATAATAAGCACTGCGTCATTTGCAGTGGATCAAGTTTAAAAAATGGCATTACATAACCCTGCTGTTCCATGATTAACAAAGCAAGATTTCCTATGACATAACATTCAGTCTTACTACATAACATTATAATAGCTGGGAACATATGATGCTGTACATACATGACATACCATGTTGTATGTGTCATAGGTCAGCGTGGTCTTGGCTTTCGGAGGCTGGCTCTTCGCTTGGAGGCTCTGAGCACTCAGGTGCAGAGGCTGAGCAGAGAGAGAGATGTCACCCAGCTGACCAGAGATGATCTCAGCCTGTTACTGCAGAGGTATTCAACAACATCCTCGGTCTTAACGTGCAAACAGAATTCATGGAACATCTCGGTGCAACAGAAGTACAGATGAACCTGCTTGTAGTTGTTCAAACAGTGTGCTTACATTCAGGTTTCTGTTCCAGCTTTAGACTGGACCAGCAAGGTTTAGCCCACCTGATGGAGAGGGAACTGAAGAGAGTGTCCCAGAGGCTCGACCAGCTTAGCCGCCACCATCACCATCAGTCTCACACACACTCACCTCATGATGACCTCAGACTTCACACAGGTAAACAAACATGCAATTTGTCTTAATTTACATCTGCTGTTTTATTACTTATGAGAAGTTAAAAGTTAGTTAACACACAATTAAGAAGATTTTAGAGGTGCTTCAAACAAGTTTTTTATTTCTAAAATCAATCGGACATTATGGCTTTTTTTTGTAAACTGTTCACAGTCTGCTCATTATCAACCTTGAAACTCTATGGTATGAAGTAACTAAATGGATTTGAGGAGGAAAAGACCTGTCGTATGTGCAGCCACCTTCCAAACTTTCTTTTGAAGAGTCTGATAAAGTTTTGTGTTTTGCTCCTTGGTGGACAAGTTTATGCCCAAAAACAGAATTTAATTTATTCAGATCGGAAGGATTTGCTGGGACTAGATTTAATTTTAAATTGTCTTGTGTTTTTTTGTTAAATGAAGTTTACTGTCCCAATTAAAACAGATATTTTTAGCATTTTTTTTCCAGTTTTATTATGATTTATCATTCTAGCTACACCAAATACATACACAACCCATTGCCTGCATGTTGCCAGCCTCAATTATTGGCCAATTGCGAGCTTTTCTGTGGTTTACTGCTATGGTAGAGTGATACTCGGAGCCAAATGCATGGTTCATAGCCTCAATAGAGGTTAACCACACAGTGAAATTAACAAGCTGTGATAATGGAGGGTGTGAATGGGGGGGTTAAAGGGCAGTGGATGCAGGTGGTTATGGGGGATGAAGTCCTTGAATAGAAGTTTAACGAGTCCCTCAGAGCTGGTGCAGATCAACTGGCCGAGGAGAGGAAAAAAGTTAACGTCTACACTACGACCCTCCTGAGAGGTGTCAGGTGAGAGTTGGGTTACGCACACTGTTTGGCACGCAAGGGGTGTGTGTGTGTGGGTGTGTGGGTGTGTGTGTGTGTGGGCAGTGGGGATGAGTGGGCGCATGCTTACCTCCCTTTCTGAAAAAGGGAATTCATAAAGCTTGGGCCACACAGACACCATACCGTGCTAATGTGAGGGTGCACACGCACGCATGCCACCCGCATATATACAAACACACCCTTCCCCATCACCAGCTTGTTCGCCCCCTACTCTCTTCCTCTCACATTACCTCACACCCATAAAATACGTCTGAATTACCCTGGAGTCCTTTCACCAACTTGTCTACTCGTACTCTTGTTTTTGCAGAGGGAGCACTTTTTTTTTTGTTGCTGTGCTCCCAAAGCATATCACTGTTTTTAGGACTTCACACCTCGGCTATGCCCGCAGGTTTTCTTATCTTTTTTTCCCCTCTTTTTCTTTTTACTAGGTTGTTTTACATAGTTAAACACTGTGTATTTTGGCAAGGGATAGCATTGTAAAAGGGTATGTTAGGTAGGAGGCAGGTGGGTCAGGTGTGTGTGAGTGTGTGTGTGTGTGTGTGTTCACTCCAGTTGATTGACATTGGCTAGAGATGGTGGGGGGGGGGGGGCTTACGGGAAAAGAGTCTTTGAGAACACACTGCCTCCACTCTAATGCCTCTTCCATGCATGGCAGCACTATACGTCGTGCTGATGGCTGCTATTCATTGTGAGCATTTGGAGTTGAGAGGTTGTATATCAAAGTTATTATCCACTGTTCTTCATTACCCACAGTGAGTTAACTCTACAATGTGCTTTCTGTTATTGAAGCCAGGGTTGTGGAATAATGATGCATTCAAAATGGCCACATAAAGAAAATCTGTGTGACGGCTAATATCTTACCCACAGGGCCCAGTGAGAAGTGTGAGGTGCCAATGGATCCTGCATATCCGGTGTGCGCGGAGAAAGTGGAGGTGAGAAAGTGGAAATATATGTGGTTTCATGATCTGTGTGGCTCTGTGTGTGGACTGCTGAGGTGCTTTACCTCCACTTAAAGTTTTAAATTTAATTTCTAGCTCCAAGTTTATAAGCTGGATAGGGAAATATAATTATTTAATAACGGTTGAGACAATGTAGCATGTGTTTGGTAGCATTAGCTAAACTAATCTGCATGATGAATACTAACCAGAAATGAGCCTGTTATTTTGACTTATCATTATTTTGATTTAACGTCTGTCTCTCTGGCAGTTTCTTCAGGCCCGCTGGCAGTCAGACCCCTGTTATGCCTTTTATGGGGTGGATGGTTCCACCTGTTCCATATTGACTTACCTCAGCCAAATAGAGGACTTTTGTCCCCCTCTTCTTGGAAGAAACCACTCGTCTCTGCCATGGCACCACAAACCTCGCTCTGACACGGAGCAGGTACAACCACATCAAGTCCATACTGTTCTTTAAATGCAGGAATATTAAGTGCAAGTCATTTTAATGGTATCACTGTACTGCATTACTGTTTGTAAACAGGCTGAAATACGTACAGATCTGAGTTCACTGTACGAGGTCATCAGCAACAGCAGCGGTCCTGCAGTGAACTTCATCAGCTCCAGAGTGGAGAGGATGTCTGAACAGTGGATACAGGCCGGTCTGAGGATGAGGAGGAGCAGCAACAAGACAGTTTCCCAGATGAAGGTACAAACCAGCAAGACATACTTTAGGCATAATTTATGTTCTGATTTTAAAGTTAGTGTCTAGGATTTTAAGTGTCTAGATATTTATTTTTAATATGTTAAAAAATGTCGGGTTTTCTTTGGTGACACTTATTTTAAACTCCCTTTCACAATGAATTTAATATAAATATCCCTTAAAGATGGATTTTTTTTTAACCTTCTATTATCCCTGTCTCTCATCCTCCAGGTCCTGCTTTATCCTGGTGCCCTTGCTGGGAGCATCGGCCAGCGTTTTGAAGCCATGGTGAAGAGAGGGGGGCCTCTAGGGGAGCTGGTTCAGTGGGCCGACCTCAGTGCCTGTCTGGCAATCCTGGGCCACAACCTGACCTTCAGCACTTCACAGCAACAGCTCCACAGGTCGGCACCATTGTCCTGCACCACTGGATACTGTGATCTGTCCCTAAATACTAGCATAAATGAAATAAACAAACTAAAGTATTTTAGCAATAAATCAGACTGAGTGGGATCAAAACATCTAGCATCAGTAACATATGATGTATTCATCGATGTCTGATCTATGTTCACTTTATGATGAAGTGACATAATGCTGAGCAAATAGTGGCGTGACGTGTGTTTACTCTGATTGGTCCAGCCTCATAGGTGCTGCTCCAGGCAGAGGCAGTTGTCCAATCCAAAGACCTTTGACCTTTGACCTCATCTACACTGACTACCATGGCCTGGCTCACCTTCAAGGTGCCATGGGACTGGCTTTCCAGCATTACAAGTACGACCACAATATCTTAAATACACAATCACACCTCTTGTATCACACTTCTTTATTCTATTACATCTGTATTTTTCATTTACACTGTTCTGCAATTACTTTCAAATGTATATGATGGTGACGAGGACTAAGATATTATTTGTAATTGTAAACAAAGGATTTGCAGTATAAATCCAGGCAGTTAATTAATAAATCAACATAAATACAAGATAGCCATTAAGATGGATATAATAAATCACATTTTCAAAGTTCCATTTTGTTTTCATAAACTACCAAAGTACAGTGTTAAGTTAAAAACTGCTGTTTTTTTTTTTTAAATGTAGTTTTCATGTGATCATTGCTTCATTGAAACTTTTGTGTATTGTATCCTGTGAGATGCATTTTGTAAAAAAAACACACATTTTATTCATTCTAGGTGTCGCTTCAGAATCCTGGACTCCTTCGGCACTGAACCAGCCTTTAACTTGGGTAGTTATGCACGCAGCCATGGATATAAAACACTGTGGGGCAGCTGGGGTCTGCAGCCTCTGCAGTACATGACCATGTTCCGTAAGTCTGTGTGTGTGCTTTTGTGTACACCTATCATTGCAAACATGTGTTTCAGTATGTGTGTTTGCGAGACCACAGCTGTGACACTCTATGAAGTTGCTCATTACAGTACATTGATGCAGAAATGCACTTATCGAAAAATATGATTTTATGCACACAGACACACACACACACACATTAACACATATATTTATATCTTGCTGCCACAGCACTGATCCTTCATCTACACCCCTCTAAACGTCTTCACAGTGAGAGGATTAAAAGCTGAGGTTAAATAAACTTGTGCCCAGACAGAGCTTTCATTCCAACACCTCTCCCTGTCATCTCTCCCACCCTGCCGGGAGACGGAGACGAGCTGGACGCGCTGGGCCGAGAGCCACCCTTCATGCCTCAGCTTGAAACACTGTTTATTTGTCCTGCTGCGGGAGGAGAGTGATGGCTGTTAGCTGATGGCAGGGAAAAGGGCAGAAAAAGAGAGAGACAGCGAAAAAGAAACAAAGACACAGGAGGGAGAAAGGAAAGGAAGACGCTTGAGAAAAGAGCAGGCGGGTGTTTATGCTTCTGTTTTGAAACGAGAGAGCAGACGACGCAATGACACTGAAATCAACAACGAAAAAAAACTTCATTCCTTCACAGCAAACCTCCACATGTTGCATGATCTTGATCATATCAGCGTGTTGTTGCATATCTCTGCTATCTGATGTATGAGCAATGTTAAGCACTGAACCAGAATAGGTGAAAGAGACAAGTGGGGACAAATGGAGCTGAAAAGGAGCCAGGAAGAAAAACTCTGTGCTGCTGTGACGGGGAATCAGGGAAGATTTGGCAAAAGTTTTTTAAACATGGAACTTGATACAGGAGTGAACGACCCACACACTCACACACACACAAGCATTGCAGGTGCTTACACACATATCCACACACCTTTGCTGGCACATTCCTAGTTAAGTAAATACTCATCTTTCACACCTTCCGTAGTGTGTCTCAGGGCAACAGCGTGGCAGCTGCCTATCCAAACAGCCAGACGTTAACCTCTCATACATGTACACTTCTCATTTCCTTTCGCTCTGATTTACACAGCACAGTGTGTTTTCCATCTCTCACAGAATATTTATCCTAAATGTTATTCACCTGTAATATTTTTGGCCTGCGTTATCAGTAATACCTGCGATTTTGTTGATCCTCTGATCACATTTTTCCCTCTGTGTTTATTTTTGTGCATTGCCTGTAAAGGTCCAGTGTGTAGGATTTAGGGTGATCTCTTGGCAGAAATATAATATAATATTCATAAATGTGTTTTCACTAGTGTATAAACCATTTTAAATACGAGTAGTTGTGTTTTTATTGCCTTAGAATGAGCCTTTTATGACTACAGAATGAGAAAGTCTTCTTCCACAGAGTCCACCATGTTGTACGCTGTGTTTCCACTGTAACTCAGAACAGACAAACCAAACACTGACTCAGGAGAAGGTTTTTTTTTAATGTTTTTCACCACCACCACAGGGTCCCCTGCATACTTGATTTGGGTGCAGTTTGCAACTTTACCACTAGATGTCACTAAATCCTGCACACTTGACCTTTAAGGAAGATGTGTGCACAGACATTCACCCTCATGTTTTAGTGAAATAAGTGTTGAATTAAAGACCTTTTTCATTACTGACAAATAAACTGATTTAATAGTTTAATCTTAAAAGTCTGGGTGAAACTCCAGCACTGCTTTTTCTCATAGAATTGCTGGTACAAATCGTATCTTCTGTATAATTTATTTGTCTTTTTACATCTCTTCTAACCACTTTGTGTTCATTTCTAGCTCATACTCCTGATAACTCCTTCCTGGGGTTTGTGAGTGAGCAGGCAGTGAGAGAGCAAGAGCTGCAGGCAGACACCTACAGGAAAGACAGGATA
Source organism: Ctenochaetus hawaiiensis (assembly GCA_029783645.1). Classification (NCBI taxonomy): domain Eukaryota; kingdom Metazoa; phylum Chordata; class Actinopteri; order Acanthuriformes; family Acanthuridae; genus Ctenochaetus; species Ctenochaetus hawaiiensis. Next base: position 11,971,193 of record JAPZDY010000014.1, on the reverse strand, counting down.
GCAGTTATCTACGGCAAACAGGACTACATGTGGCAGGTATGATAACCAAAAGAATGAAATATATGTATGTGGAAAGAGGCCAGCTGCCTGCGCCATGTTACATGATAGTGAAGATTACACAGAGGCAGCTTAGTGTTTTTGTACATGCTGGTCTTAAGCCGACATACTCTGGATCATGTATGTGCCTGTGTGTGTATATCTGTGTATATGCAAGGGTAAATCTGACTATGTGGGGGTGATAAGTGAAGAGCTGGAGACCCATGCTACAGTCTACCAGCCTCCAGGACATGCCTCTAGTCTGCCCAGCTTCATCCAAAACCATGGCCTGCTGACTCAGGAACGCTTCCTGCAGCTTCTCCACAGAGCCAAGGTCAGATAACAGCTCACTTCAGAAATAATCTATGAAGCCAGTGAATCTGAATCCTCTATGTACATTTAATGTATATGCTTATCCTGCCTGTCCTGCCTTGATTTTAGTGTTATGATGAATCTTTACTGAAAAACAAACAATATTCCCTCCCTGTGCTGCTTCCCTCTCAGGTGTTTGTAGGCCTTGGGTTCCCCTATGAAGGTCCTGCTCCCATTGAGGCAATAGCTCTTGGCTGTGTGTTCCTTCAGCCACGGTTTGACCCGCCACACTCATCAGACAACAATGATTTCTACAAGGGCAAGCCCACCACAAGACAGGTAGGTAACTCCCTCAACTTAGAGAAAATGACAGTTTGAATTAAATATAAATACCGATGAGTTTTTAAAGTAAAAACTAAAGACGGTAAATGAACTCTGGATCACAGATCTCCTCTCAGCATCCGTATGCTGAAACATTCATTGGCAAACCCCACGTGTGGACTGTGGACGTGGCCAACAAGTCGGAAATACGTGAGGCGGTCAGAGAGATTCTTCACACAGAGGTGGTGTATATAAATGTACAAGGACACACACTTTGCAGTCCTATACATTTCAGTTACAGTAGCATTGATTAAAAGGGTGTGTGTTTTGTCTTTCAGTTGAAGCCTTTCACTCCACGAGAGTTCACATGTGATGGGATGCTGGAGAGGGTTCATGGTTATATCACTCACCAGGTAGAGAGATGCACTGGCCTGTTGTATGCAATGAATCATAAGGTGTTAAAGCAAAGATATCAACATGTAGTGGACAACGTTTGAACCTGTCAACTGAAATATTGACCTCCAAAAACATTAGGCTGATAATGGCTTTTTATGAAATTATTCACCTCTGTTATGATTAATGTTCCTCTCAGACTTCATCTTCACCTCCATCTTAATTACCTCTGTAATTATTACCCTCCAGCCACCTCTGTCTTCATTTAAAAGGGTAATACATTCATAAAAGTCTGGCCCAACACTTGAGTGTCTGTGACATATAATAGTCTCAAGATGTTTTCCAAGTCACTTTCACAGCCCCATTGGCTTCAGATAAAAGATAAACCATTCAGTTCACGCTTG